>JAOWAN010000001.1:18707525-18718717 GCA_028566635.1 Lobelia cardinalis | reverse complement strand
TCATTTTGGTCTTTTTTAATGGATGAACACTAACTGAGTTAACGTCAGGGGGGTTATCCCTCACCAAATAAAGTACATGGGGCTCAAAACCTCGAGCCCGTGAACCACAGGGGGGTTCCTCCACGTTAACCCTAAATTATGTTCTAAATAATTCAGAAATGCAACAACAGGTAAAAGAACCAACAAATTACCCACAAACTGCAGTTTATTAACTTAAACACAAGTTAAGCTCCTTAAAGATGTCTATAGAAATCATATTGGGGGGGTTTGCAAAAATGTAATTAAATTAGGAGTAAAATTATGGAATGAGTTTTGAAATGTATTAAAAACATATATTTAAGAGTTTTCAGTCTGTCCCAGTGTAAGATAGATATAATATTTTTAATATGTGTAGGTATAGGTTGTGTGTGTATGTGTGGAGAGAGAGATGATGGGTATGCGGGTCGAGATTGGATACAATTTTTTTGCAAAAATGTAATTAAATTAGGATTAAAATTATGGAATGAGTTTTGAAATGTATTAAAAACATATTTTTAAGAGTTTTCAATCTATCCTCCTAGTGTAATATAGATAAAATATTTTTAATATCTGTATGGGGGTAGGGTGTGTGGGGATGATTATTTAATGGGTTAATGTAAGAGTTGTCATAAAAATAGTATGAAATGTAAGAATTTGTTAACAATATGTAAAATGGAATGGATATTTTAATGCAAGAATGGGGAACCAATCCTCCACTTGGTGTCTATTTACCTGGAGAAGATATGTCAGCTTTGAATTCCTGAAAGGTACATGGTCGTCTTTCTTTGCAAGAGCAAAAATAACATCACTAAGGCAAGATAAACTCTTATTTATGGCCTGATAAATAAAGCATTTCAATTAGCTCCCAATTTTCATATAGAAGCAATCTAAAACAAATGTGGAGATGGTTCTAACAAAAAAGTGAAATACCTGAGTTTCCTTGAGCCTATCACCTGTTGCTCCGCTCCTTGAGAGACGTTCACTACCAGCTAAATCAATGAGGTTCAACACACCCTGAACTTGTTGCTCGGTGCTCTAACAAGTCACAAGAAAATTTGCGTGAAGAACTGGGGTTATATAAGCATAAAGAACACATGCGTATAGAAAGGATATACCTCGTTAATTCCAAAGATCCTCAAAGTAAAGACAAAGTGGCTTCTTGATGACTGCTCATTCATGTCAGTCCTCCCAACAGACCTAGAAAAGACAGCGAAACCACTTTAATTAGTATAACAACTAAATCATAAGAAAGATGATAAAAATACTGATATGACATGCTATTATCACAAATGAGTCATAGTGTCGACAGCCTAATAATAAGTAAAGCAACAATCTCACATAAAGAAATAATTCCAAAACTATAAGTTTCCCTGCTACTCACAGAGGAACATTTCAAATCTAATAAACATCAAATTATCTAGAAATAAAAGAACCTGTTAAATCAAATTAACTATGATACACTTGGCTTAAAGGCAGTCTTCAAAACAGACTAATCATTAAATTAGCTTTTCCCAATATCTATGCAATTACCTGCTATGTGCAGCCTGCTGAAGAAGAGTAGACACCTCCTTTATACTGCATACATCCACAATTGTAAGGTCAGAAACATAAGTGTTTCCATCCGCATCATGTCTGATTGTATATTGCTGCTTCCCTCCACCACCATTTTCTGTCCGCGTTATCTCTAAGCCACTTGGTCGTGCTCCTAGCAAGTCACGGATTGTTTCATTGTAGATCTCCAGCATAGAGGCCTACATTCACAATAAAGGTTACTAAAGTGTGGCACTCGAGACATCTGGAGACGAAAAAAGTAAGAGGATAAATAGGCAAATGACCTGCATCTTGTACTTCCATCCCTGGGCCAAAAGGCACTGGCTGGTTTGGAATACCTGTTCTAGAGAACGAGGTATCAGCCCCTTCTCCTCAGGAGCCTCAGGCCTTCCCATCATCGTATATGTTTTACCCGAACCAGTTTGGCCATATGCAAAAATGCAAACCTAGCAAAGGAGAGGATGTATTTTATTCCGAGGTCCATACACATTAAATTGCTGATGTCAAATCAAACAAACAATGACATAGCAACAGACATTGTAACCTCTAAATCCATTATGTAAGAATGAAATTAAATGTAATATCATATAGTCCTTGGCGAAATCACCCATTACTTCCCTAACCTATTGCATTTTTTCCTTGTCGTCCCTGACCAATTTTTTCCCGAGTTCATACCTAATATATCACGAACACATCCCTATGTCGTTATTCACCCAATTCTCCCGTAAGCTCATGCTTAGGTGGCATTTGACTCCTAAATGGCAGTCAATATGGCTTACGTGAAGGCTGATTGGTCAAAATTATATAGCTTAAATTAAAATGGACCAATGTGCAAGTCATTTGTTATAATTTTGACCAATCAACTTCCACATAAGCTATATTGACTGCCATTTAGGAGTCAAACGTCCACCTAGCATGAGCTAACTAGAGAATTGAGTTGATAAGGACATAGGAATGTAAAGGCATGTGTTTTTGATACGTTAGGTATGAACTCGAAAAAAAAAAATTGGTCAGGAACAACATGGAAAATAACGCGATAGGTTAGGGACCTAAAAGGAAGATTCTGCATATAGTCCTCAATGGCATACTTCCAACCTCTACTGAACTCGAAAACATGGAAATCAAACTTAGTTTGCTCATTTCAAAAACATCAAGAACTAAAAAGCTCTTTGCTAGTGTGGCTAGCTTTACATTATTCAAATGAACATTTGAATTATTTTATTCATCATGTATGAATAGTTGCAGAATAGAGCACCTTGTAGCCGTCAAGTGCACTTTGCACAAGCTGTGATATCTCCATAAATACATCCTGCTGTGCGGCATCATGAGCAAACACCTTATCAAAGGTGAAAGGATGCTTTTGCCCTATTGACAATGAAAAGTTGCTATGAATTTTTTGTCATTCGAAAGGAAAACCATACTAGTGAAGATAAGCAATACCCGCTTGTTACATAAGCTAACAATGAAAAACCAATCACAAATAACGCATACCATTTTGTATCAAATCAATGCCTCGGCCAGCTGACTCCACCGAGCTAGGATAAGAAACAGTTGCTTCTGCTCCAGGACCATCATCAGGTAACAAAGGCCGAACTCTACAGAACACACGTATGTTCCCTTTCAGCTCCTGCAGTAAGTGCAACTTAATATCATTGAATATTCATGCCTAGAGTATTGATGCCTAGAACTGTCAACTAACAGAAAAGCATAATTACCAAAATAGTGTTGTGAAGCTTCTTCCTTAACCTTTCTCCTTCAAGAAGTTGACTTTCTGCATCCCTTAGGCGTTCTTGTAAATCACAACAAAGTCTTTTTTGTTCTTCATATTCTGTCCTTGTTTCTGAGGCAGACAAATCAGACATCTGCATATGAAAGAAGGCCCTAACAATCAAAAATATTGTTGTCTACAAAACACGCACCCACTATAGAGAACAGAACGATATCTGCTGGATGACAGAGAACAAAATTTGTGAACCTTCAATTTCTCATCTGCAGCAGCTAGCTGATGTTGCAGTATACGTACTTGTTCTCTTTGAGATGAGCAGGTCTCCTGCAAAACATGATTAAAATGTTAAATCTCAACGAAATAACAAAAAAAAAAGAGATTATCAAAAGTTTATAAATCCAATAGGCAAAGCCTCATATTTACTAATGAGTGCATCAATAAGAAATAATCCCTCCGTCCCAAAGAAATCTTCCTATTGTCTTTTTGCAAATGTTAAGCTGTAGGTTTACACACTTCTACCATTTTAAATTTACTATAGATTCATTTTTCTTTAGAAATGGGAAGATTTTTGGGACAAACAAAAGAAGAAATTTGAAGATTTTCGGGACATAGCACAAAGGATTCTTACAAAAAGTAGCCATCCTACTTTAATAGATAAGAAACATGAGTTCCAATGTTCAAGCACCACAACATAAGAATGAGGTGATTGTCTATTATTAATAGAAATTTAAGTTGATTTACAAGTTCATACTAATAGTACAGAAAAGTATTAGGAAAAATCATTTTTCTAAGTTAACGAGGGGCCTTTTTATGAAATACCGAATTTCATAAGATTAAGAGGCAAAATATTAAAACAGCGAAAAAACCTTCGGCCAGACTAGACAAAGAAACAAGAAGACTAAAAATGAAAACTGAAATAAACACATACTCCCTCCGATCTCAAATAAGTGTACACTATTCTACTTTAGTGTGACAATGAAACATATTCTTTTGATGAGATAAAATGCACCCTCTTAAAACTATGTGGCCATGCAAAAGGGGATACTTTATTTGAAATTGGATGGAGTACATAGCAACACTCAGCTCCTTAAAAAGCACTAACTGCTGATTCCCCAAGAGTATGAATTATGACTTTCTACCAATCTTGGGTAAGTTGTTTAGTACAGAGACAAGTCTATTATGCATTCAGCACCATTCTCAGCTTTAGCGCTTTACGTTTAGGGGGCATTATGTTGTAAAAATAGGGAAGCCCAATCTCTAAGAGCTTCCATCCCATCATAATCCTTAATATGTAGAGAAGTCTGAACACTGAGCTTACAACGGCATTTTGTGCCCCCAACTGGTACTACTATGAACTACATGTACAAAGTTTAAATGATTCTATCTTCTTTTTTTATAAGACTTTTAAACGAAATGCTGTTGCATCATCATATTTGGCAGGGTCGACAAATAGTTGGTAGCACCATCAGATTATTGGAATAGGCTTCCGGTTTCCCTATTAGCATTCTGATAGCAGACCAGCCAATCAATCTCTAGGCCTCTAATCAAGAAAATTCATATTATATGTTTCATTTCTTCAAGGATGTTGCTTTGCATTTTTGTACCACTAATAAATTACACTAAAATTTGGAGTTTTTAGAAATTAGACACTTTTTTGGGCACTCACCGAAAATGAAAGTGGGACAATTTGATGCAAGGAAGGGAGTATTACTTTGGTGTTTTCAGCATAATTAGACATAAACATCTGGATTCCCATCTGCCATGCGGACTATCTATAATATAAATCAGCTCATTCTTGAGTTGACAGTAGTAACAGTAGTTTTGTACTGTTTGACTCTGTGCCTACTGTACTCTTCTCTAATGTCTGTCTCTAGGGTTTCCTCTTTAAACTCTGATCACAATGCTAATTCTAACCACAAATTCCAAGGAATGGTCATTGATCTGATCCAATCAATTTCATTGGCTTCTGCTGCTGCTGCCGCCTATTTAGCCTAGCCCGTCTCTAGCTAGCATGAAATATTTATATAAAATGATATTAATACAACTTAGGAATAAATAATAATTTAATTAAATACTTTAAAATAATAGTATATTTATATAGAAATATTAGTAATTCCTAATATTTAAAAGTATTTAATTTTTTTTTTATCAGGCATTCTCTAGTCACAATAATTTAGCTCATTGTTTGCTTAAAATAGTTATATAAAATGATATTAATATAACTTAAGAGTAAATAATAATTTAATTAAATACTTTAAAATAATATTATATTTATATAGAAAAAATATTACTACATTCTAATATTTAAAAGTATTTTACTAAATTTTGTTCTAACTCCGTGTCCTCGGGCACAGGTATTTTCTAGTTTCTTAATGATAATGATTTTATGTTCTTTCTTTTCAACATATCCCTTTCACTGATTTTCCATACCTAATAGAAAAATAATTTATCCCAATGTAACCTTGTTAACAATCCAAACACAAAAATTTATCATGCTTACAGAAAGCATAATACTCCCTCTGTCAATTTATATAGGCTACTTTTCTTTTTTGTTTCCATTTAAAGGTTTTTGGGTACTTCAAATCTCCAATCCAGATTAATCATTTGTTTCTCAATATGCTCCTAATTTTGCAATACATTTACAAAGTAATCCAATACTAACTAAAAGTCAGGTCAATGTTTCCTATAGGGAAGAATTTCGGATGTGGATTCATTGTTAATAATCCTTAAACTCTGTGTTTTTGTCTTGTGGCCAACATGCTTGAGAAAGGAGTACTTGCTAACTCTAAATTACCATATATTTGAAGCATACTTTAACACAGGAACTAACCTCCAAGGCAGTTACTTTCATGGAAAAATGTTCTAATGTTGCAGCTGATTTTCCGGTTCTTTCTTTGAAACTAATTAGTTCAGCTGTTAAACTCTGCACTTGTGACAATTGCCGATCTCTATCATCCCTTACTTGATATAGTTCCCCGCGTAAGATCTCTATTTCTTTAATTAATGCTTCCTTTTGCTTTATAGCCTCATCTCGGGATTCCTGGCAGAATAACATGAAATAAGAACACCTGGTAGATTCTCTAAGACCATTGCACACAAGCGCAGTGGTCTTTAGTAATTTACTTCGATACACGAAACTGGAAAGTGAAATAACTAAATAAGCATACTCAAATATTAATATTATTAGAAGCTAAGCTGGTGATGAACTAAAGAACAAAACTGAACATTCATTATAACCTAAAAAAGTGGAATGCGCCAGTTCCTTCTCTCATTTAAAATAGGTATATATTTATCTGTTCAAGGGAAATGATAGTAGATCATAAAGATACATGTGATAACTAACAGCAAAACAGCAATGTTTCCCGTTGGGAGATAAGTGTCAGCACCAGAAGCTATCAGAGTTGGTTTATTCAAGCCTCTCTCATCTCTTAATTTGCACAACAAGTACACACACTTTTAAGAAAATTAATACTACCTCAGTCTCAGAAGTTTGTGTTCATAAAAAAACTTGTTTAGGTAGTTAATTAAATTTACTCAAAAAAGCATGTAGATGTTGTATACAACTATCAAATGCATGAT
Source organism: Lobelia cardinalis (assembly GCA_028566635.1). Classification (NCBI taxonomy): domain Eukaryota; kingdom Viridiplantae; phylum Streptophyta; class Magnoliopsida; order Asterales; family Campanulaceae; genus Lobelia; species Lobelia cardinalis. Next base: position 18,711,843 of record JAOWAN010000001.1, on the reverse strand, counting down.
GGATGGTTGTTCTAGCCGATCATGGGACCTAGCACTTCGATGCACTTGAACCACCTAATATTGAAAGATAAATTGGGAGATCCCTACAAGAAAATGAAGCAAATCCTTTTTGAACTGGAGAGTTGCACAATACATACATATGCGCGAACACTTACGTACATAGGTAGGCAAATTTATATTATAAAGTTAAACAGAAGCCTATTCTCTGCGTGTAACATACACCTTTAACTCTTTTTTTAGTTTTATAAAAGTTTTAAGAAACTCAATTATACGACAATTTTATGAAGTGGAAATGTGGAATGCCATATTTACCCTTTTGTAATTCAACATTTCAACTATGTCTCTCCAACTCCCAAAAAAGTATGGTAAAACTGGAATTAAGATGCTTTTAATCAAATGTGTCAGTTAATTTAGACTAAAATTAAAGTGAAAAAAAGATTGATAAATCAGACTTGAGGGAGTAGTTTTGATGCATTTACTTTAAACAGAAGATGTACATCATCATTGATGACCATGTTGAAGCCATATATATTTTTTAGCCCTATCATTAGCAGCCTAAGCATTTTCTGCATCTAAAACTTCAACATTTAGAGAGAGCACCAAATAACATAACTTAAATTACTACCACCTCACATACCCATCTTTTTTATGCAGAAAGATGTAGGTCAGATAAATGCAGGAACTAAAAGAAAAGGATTCTTTACATCTCAATATACTCTACAAAAGAAGGTGGTCTTTATCATGTGTTGTGCAGAACCAAAAATGTGAAAGACCACGATACCAGTACACTACTGAAAATGAAAACTATCACAACTCTAGGGGAAATGCAAATGGCCACCAATATCTGCTAAGAACTAATTAATCATCTCTAAGAGATATAAAAAAGTTTACTAACTTTACTAGAATATACATTGAAGTTTGAACTCCTACGGACAGGGAAAGACTTACTTTAAAAGAAGTTAATTCACTCTGCAACAAGTTATGATGCCCCCTTAAAGTGCTTAGATTTTCCAATATTGCAACCTTTTCCCTTTCCACGTGTTTCGATGAATCATTGGAAGCTTTGAGTTCATTCTGAAGTTTGGTATTGTACTGCTGCAAGCTTGTATTATATTCTTGAAGTCGCTTGTACATTTCATTGAGTGACTTCACCTGATAATTGGCAAGAGCAATTACTCAATTACTAACTTGATTGTAGTAAAGTCTGTGCGTTCTATGTCACTAACTCATTTTACCCTTTCATTTGCGGCTGCTTTATCCTGCTCAGCCTTTTCAAGTTCTTCTTTTAGAGAAGCTTGCATCTGTTCAGCAGCTAACCTACCTTCCTTTTCTCTTTTGTGACAGTCAATTGCATCCTGTTTTTTTTTAAAAAAAGGGAGATCATTACATAATATAAAGGCAGTCAACAAAAACAAGACAGCATATAGCCATGTAAAAATCTCACCAACTTATCCCGTTCTTCCTTAACCAAACTTTCTTTTAGAGAAGCCCCATTCATCTTCAGCTCGGATATAACTGTGTTCAATTCATCCTCCTTCCTTTTCATTGAAACCTCTAAACACAAATGAATAAAGACACGTTATAAACTTGTTTCCTCATCCATACTATATATTAGAGACACTTAGGGCAACAACTTAAACCTGTTTCCATGAGTTTTTTCTCAGTGCATTCCAACAGATTTCGCAGTTTCTCCTGCTCCTCTTCATGCCCCTCTTCAACAGTTTGAAACCATCTTATACAAAGCTTTAGCTTTTTGGTGTAATCGCTCATTTTCTCTATTTTAGCCTACCAATTGAGCACACAAACAATATTAACCATATATTCATATACTCCATTAAATGATATGAAAACTTAAGTCATTGTAGTAATCGCATTCTGCCTAGTTTCCAGGTTTAAGATTCATGAATATGGTGCATTAAGATGTAGTCTCTCTATAAACTACTCAAATGCCAAACAAAGTTCATATCAAATTATAGGGCTTTTATGCTGCTTTTGACGGAAAATTTTTACAACAACGGACCAAAAGCTAAACCAAAACTCAATACCCCCTCTTGGCAGCTCAAGAGAATACATTATAGCTCATACATAAGAGGAGTCCCAACAGAAAACTGAAGATGAAAAACCCACCAAAGAGTGCATAATGATTATCTTAAATTTGATATCATAAACTTTCCACACAATTCAAAAAGATTCAACAAAAAATTCAATATGATTGTATATTATTTTTCTTACCCAGTGATCTCAAGAGAGTGAATAAAATACGTTAAGACCCTAAACAACAAATGAAAAATCATACCTTCAGGTCAAACCTCTGCCCTTTAATTTTTTCATTCAGTAGTGACTCCACTTCCTCCTTTGTGAATTCAACGTTTGCACAGTCCGAACCCTCAGTTTCAGAGGGAGGACCTACAGGAACATCCAGTCGATTATTCACCACTGCAAATGCCTGCCTCCCTCGACTAGAACTCGTAGATCCCATCATCGTCCTAGTACCAATCCTTCTACGTTTATCTATAGGTGCATCAGACAAGCTACTGTGTTTCTGCTTAACAAATCATAAATAAAATCATTAGCAAGAAACCCCTGTATAACACATGTGACAAATAAGTACATAAAGTAATGCAATAATTGAACTTATTAAAAAAAGAAAAAAGAAAGCAAATCAACAATGAGAAAGTCAAACCCTAGAAACCAATTCAAAGGAACTTTCTATCTATATACCCAGAAGCTCCTGCTCTGTGGATACATCCTCAATAAAGCTAATTTTCAGGATAAACAAAAACTCGAGCAGAGACATGTACATGCCTATGTACATTTTCGTCAGCTAAATTGAGCATTCAATTTTATAACTTTAATTAGGCTCAATAATCCAAATTCAAACTTCAGTAAGCACTAATTTGATAACTATCCTTCTTAACATATTCAAACTTTAATACACTAAAATTTGAATTTGAAAACAGGCAGGCAAGTAATGAGGAAAATGAGGGTTTGCTTAAATAAATTCAACTAAAATAATTGAAGAAAACCAAAAATGCAACGAAAATGCAGATATGAAAGGGGGTGTGATGCTTACATTAGAGGGGCTGCGTGGAGGAGGCTTGTTCTGGTTTCGAGAAGTCATTTTTTCCTCACTTTATTTATTTTTTTTTTTTTTTGGTTTTATCAATTGAAGCGAGAAAGAAAGGAAAAATTGCTAGCACTTGTGTTTTCCGGGAAAATTCATCAAAAAATCTCAGGAAAAAAATGTTCAATAGGAGTGATTGGATGGAGTGAGTGAGTGCTAGAAGGGCCTGATTGATGAGCACCGAGATTCGGTGTTTTCTGGGAAAAATTTGTGTTTGTCTGAGAGAGAAATTGGGAATTTTTGAACGTTAACGGTATGTTAGGGTTGGTGGGGCGGGGGGCAGAGAGAGAGTGAGATTTGGGTTTGAAAGTGGGACCCAGAGTGAAAATTTGAATTTAGATCTACCGCTCCTCCTTACTGACACAAGTGTGACCATAACTTCAATGTATTCGGCATTGAGGCGGGTCCCACTTTAGGGTTGTATCAGGAACTCAATTTGTATTAATTTTACTAATAAATGCCCGTGCCCGAGGGCACGACTCGGGCACGGGGTATCAAAATATTTAAAAGTGATGATTTTTTTTAACATAAATTATAATTAATTAAGTCAAATAAAAAATTATATATAAAATATACTATTTTTTAATATATATTTCTTTCCAACATACACTCACTTTTTTCTCAATCCTAACTACATCCACACAAAAATTACCCACCCCCACTCTCCATCACCCCGCTCTCTCTCTCCCTTCCCAATACACTCAAACACTCTCTTTCCAATCATTTGCCAATCATTTGGAAATACTATTCATACTATTCATTTCTACATAAAATATAACATTTTTTTAATATATATTTCTTTCCAACATACACTCACTTTTTCCCAATCCTAACCCCATTCACACAAAAATTACCTACCCCCACTCCCCATCACCCCCCCTCTCTCTCCCTTCCCAATACACTTAAACACTCTCTTTACAATCATTTGCCAATCATTTAGAAATACTATTCAACTATTCATTTCTCATGGGGTCCACTGACTCCATTTATAGTATAGATACTTTTTTTGGGATTTTTGTATTTTAGGTCACAATGTTTCTGTGGAAAGGCGAAAAGGACCCCAACGTTTGAGAAATTGCCGTTTGGGACCTATGGTATGAATTTTATAGCCAAAAGGGCCATTTTACACGGAATCCGTCTGAAATGGACGGGAGCCCATTCACGTGAGACTCACGTGAGATTTTAAGGGCCATT
>JAOWAN010000001.1:18690990-18701322 GCA_028566635.1 Lobelia cardinalis | reverse complement strand
CCAACTCCCAACCACTCCTCCGTGGATGTCATATATATATACCCTCATCCACCACCTTACGGAGGTAACGAATCACTCATTCAAATACACATTCAGTCACTCTTATTCTGCACTCACTGCATATATACATACACAATCTGTGAGCAATCCTCCGACGTTCTTCTCAAGAACTCGACGGGATTCCGCAGCCTTTATTCCAACGGAATACTCATTCTCACGCCGGAGCGCACGAGCGAGGCACACGCCTTGCTCATCACTCTAGGTGTTGCCTTTGTTCTTCAGGTAATCACATATTACATTCACCGGAGCCATTATCCTGCCGACGCGTGGATCGCAACAATCCTCGGGCGCGATCAATTATATTTATGTTTCTATTAAATCTCTAATGAAGACACCATCATTGTTTTGAACGATATCTTGTTCATTTTCTCTTCTCTCCTCTTTCTCTTTCCATATTATTGACAAACTTTGGGGATGATGCTTGGGATGAAAGCAAATAGACGTAGTCTTAGGATGAATGATTTCTTCTAAAGAAACTTTCATCCCATAAGAGACATGTCTAAAGCTTGATCTTGCTACTCAAATGCAATATCCATCATTATATCTTTTCTATCATCACCTCTCTCCCATGAGTTTTCGGTGAAGAAGAAGTATTAATTCCTTAACAAAAATCCCATGATGATGCCATTGCAAGGTCTTTCTATGACCATGAGGTGACATCGGAAGGGAGACATGATAATCTAAGTCGCGTACATCAACTTGAACTTAAGATTAATCTCATCATGCTTAAACCGAAGTTTTCTCCATCTTCAGTGGCTTTCTCTTTTCTTTATTAGTATAGATGAATGTGACCGACATAATCAGTTGACCATTTTTACCGAATTGACCAACCATAGGATACTTGCATGCTAGATACCTTAGAGACTGTTAGGGCGATTCGGGTGCCTAACCCCTTCCCGAATCGTAATTTAGCCCCCGGACCCAAAGAATCTCTTTTCAAAACCACCAAGCTTGTTCTTCCGAAGCTTAATCAAACGGAAGTGGCCACTCTCATTTTCTCAATAAATGAATAGTCACTAAAGAGAAGCCCTACACATGCGACATGTAGTTTCTCGATTGAAACGCCCGATGATCCGATTCCATTCGTTTCTCTCTCGAGATCGAGTCGAGGGAAGGGCGCGAGAACGCGAGGGGTTCTCACAGGGAGATGTATAGCAGAATTGAATGTATATTGATATGTAAAATCAATAAATATGTGTTGATATTCACATAATAAATGTCTTGATATTCCCATATAATCAATTGAGATGTAAGGGTAATTTTGAAAAAAATATAAGACAAATGCCTAAAAGGACAATTATTCTGAGACAATTTTTATCTTTTAAAAAGTCTTCTATTACGAGATGGAGAAAGTATAGATGTTCTGCATGGTAAAGATATTTCAAATCAGAATGCACAAATTCTTGTAAAAGGCTAAAGCATAGTACTGCTCTTTTAATTTGATCATCACCTAAATCACACACACACACACACACACACAAAATTGTATTCAATCAAACCTTATTGTTCGTTATTTATCAAAATTGTATTCTAAGGAATATGCTTTGTACTTAGAAAATCACATGCAAGATTTGCTAGAAATATTATTATGTTCTCTTCAAATTTGCACACGTAACGTACGTAGTCATATGTCGGCTGGCTTCTATATTTTCCATAGTTCAAACATCAAACTTATACGTAAATTTTAAAGGTTTTCAAGGTTTGCCAGAATAGACTTAACGGATGAGCAAATGTTGCACATATTTTTCTATTCATCCCACCGAGAGCCGAGGCTACAGGATTTATTTAAAACATATGTGCAAGATTTCTTTAAAAGAAATTTGTCAAAAGAGATGAATGCAGACATTCGAGTTAAGCTAATTTGGCCTTCGATTTGTTGGGTGTAATTAGGGCTGTAAATGAGCCGAATCGAGTCGATTTTTTACGAACTCGAGTAGAGTTTTTCACATATTTTTTACGAGTCAAACTTTCACGAATTCGAGTCGAACCTAAAATGAATGAGCTTGGCTTTGCTCGTGACGGGCTTACAAGCTGCTCGCGAGTTCGCGAGTCATACATTTTACGGATTTACGAACTATTTATCGAATCTTGACGAATTTTTTAACGAATCTTAACGACTTATCACAAAAATTTCCCAATTGAGATATGAGGCAAAAGGTCATGGTGCAAACTCTTGCTCGTTAACAAATCTTAACGATCACACACAACAAAATTACAAATTACAATATATTATTAAATAAATGAATATAACAATGCTATTAGATATTTACACATTACAATATATTATGTTACGTTATTGTTGTAGACTTTTAGTGTAGAAAATGTGCTATTCAAATATTTACTTGGTTTAAATTATAATTGATTTGATATTTAAAATAAAAATAATATATAAAACATCATTAAATGAGTATGATTTATAAGTAGTGAATTGAGTCGAGCATTAACGAGTCATTAACGAGCCGGCTCGCGAGCCTTGCAAGGCGAGTCGAGTCGGACTCGCAAAATATGACGAGCCTGAAAATTGAGTTTGGTTTGGCTCATGAAAGTCGTGCGAATCGAGTTAAGAGGAATCCAAACGATTCGAATCGAATCGAATTCACGAGTTGGTTTGGCTTGATTACGGCTCTAGGTGTAATAAATACCATTGATTAAGTATGTGTCACATGTCCTTAATCCCGAAGCTGTATTGAGTGAAATTGATGTGAAGTGTATTGGAATGGATTGAAAATTGAAACTTAGAATAGCTTAATATGATAATATCCCACAAAGAAACACCAAACTAAACAGACCGAATCTTAGAATAGCTTAGAATTTCACAGAAGCACCAAAATAAAATGGAGATGAAGGAACTTAGGCTGAACATTAATATGATCAGATCACTAAGCTGCTTGCTAAAGGCATAACCAATGTGGCAAAAGATTTGCTTAAAATGGGGATGGAAAACTCAGATCAGGCTAGAGACTCCTCGACATTACCGTTGAAGAAAAGGCTTTCCCTCGACCACTCTTTTCACACCAGCAGAGGCAGGGCCGAGGCTGTGAGGGTGAAGGTGTCAGCTAAGAAAATTGTGAAAAAGCCAAACTACCATAAAGAACTACGGACAAGCATTCATATCAGGAGCCACTCCAATAAAACGGAAACAATTTATGTCAGCTGAAGCGAAAATACATGCAACGTTCTACGTTGTATTTTGACACACCAAAAATTCAAAAATACGAAAGAATATGCTTTTTGTACTTAGAAAATCACATGCAAGATTTGCACATATTTTTAATTTTTCTATTCATCCCACTGAGAGCCTAGGCTCATGCGAACATGATTTACTAAAACTCAGAAGAGATAAACTTAGACATTCGAATCAAGCTAATTTGACATTCGAATGAAATGTCAATTGCACTGCATACGCGGGCACACGGGAGAGTGAGTGACAAATGACATAATGTCACTATACTAGTTTGAGAATGACCGTATTATTTTACTAATGTAGTTAAGTACTTCATTTCCATCCCAACAATAGTATAGGACAAAGTCATTTTAGCTATAACTTCACACTTTCACTTTTCCTATAATTTTTTCATTTAACCATCAATGTGGGAGAAAACTCCCCATTCTTATCAATGTGGGAGAAAGCTCCGCATTATTTCCAACAACTTGTTGAGTGTAATAAATAACATTGATTAAATATGTGTCACATGTCCTTAATCCTGAAGCTGTATTGAGTGAAATTGATGTGAAATATATTGGAACAGATTGAAAATTGAAACTTAGAATAGCTTAATATGATAATATCCCACAAGAAACACCAAAATTAAACAGACTGAATCTTAGAATTTCGCAGAAGCACCAAAAGAAAATGGAGATCAAGGAACTTAGGCTGAAGATTAATACGATCAGATCACTAATTTGCTTGCTAAAGGCATAACCAATGTGGCAAAAAGATTTGCTTGACAGCGGGGATGGAAAACTCAGATCAGGCGACCTTACCGTTGAAGAACAGGTTTTCCCTCAACCACTCTTTTCACACCAGCAGAGGCAGGGCCGAGGCTGTGAGGGTGAAGGTGTCAGCTAAGAAAATTGTGAAAAAGCCAAACTACCATAAAGAACTACGGACAAGCATTCATATCAGGAGCCACTCCAATAAAACGGAAACAATTTATGTCAGCTGAAGCGAAAATACATGCAACGTTCTACGTTGTATTTTGACACACCAATATCCATCCATCCTCACAAAGAAAGGGAAAATTGTGAAACATTAACGTAAGTTTGGATATATGTAAACTTCCAACAACTGCTAATTAAAAGAGGACACAGCCTATGTAGAGAAATAACATGACGAGCACCTGATACTGATAGACTTGGTTTCGTCGTTGCTAGTCCAGCCACTGCTTTCCTGGTTTCATTCCTTTGAAAGTTACTAGGCTAGGTTTCAATTGAAAAAATGTGTTTGTGATTTTACGTCCTTCTCGGGATTGATATATTTGTCCAGTGCATCCAGTTCTCATGTTGTAAGAAAAAACCATCTTGTCCTTCAACCAGAACCATAAAGTATCAGACTCAGCAAATAAAGGAACAAGATCACTCTTCTGATATCCAATCTTATTCATAAATGCCCATGGAAGAACAAGTGTTTTCCATTCACTCCACCTGTGCTTCTTGTAATCTTCTAACACCAACACTTGGAGGTTTTCTTTCATTAACTGAGCAAATGCTAGTTTCCCACACCAGTTCAAAGCCCAAACACCGAGGCCGAGCAATTCATTCGTCAAAGTATTAGCTATAAAGCACTCGGTTTCTAAATCCAGAGATACCAATTCAAGTGAAAACTTTGATCCAATTTTCCATATCTGAAAGCAGTGAACAACGGAATCTGCAGACACAACTGAAATTCTTTCCCTTATCTTCCCCGGATGCTCTAAACTATTGAGTTTGAGAGATCTCCATGAACTATCCTTACCAACAGTAAGAACTTCACAAAATGCACCAGTTTTATCAGCTTTTTCATCATGTACAGATACCAATTTATACTCCCCGGTAGATTGCACAAAATTGAATGTCATGCCAGCAACCTTAGTCTTGTGAGGATCGGGCAATTCAAGAATTTGGCGAGTGGTAGGATTCTTAATTCTGTACTTGTGAGTGGCATTGCTCTTCTGAAGTACCAAGCCATCACAGCCACATACTAATGGAAAATTTTCACTGGTTGAACGAGTTGAGGGTATTTCATTCCAAAAGCTTCGGTGGGGCCCCTGGTTCATATGCCTTTCAATAAAGTGGCGATCATGAACTAAGGCATACCATTGCTTGCACACAAACTGGAGTTTTACCAAGTCCCTCACAGACAGCCAGCTCAGGATCTCAAGAAGCATTTCAGGTGGAACTATTGGTTGGTTGAGAGGCGGGGCTATTTTCACTTCGTCCTTCTCCGAGGATTCATGGCACTGCAATTTCGTACACTTCTTTACTGAGCATGGCCAAAATGAGGTATCAGAAAAGAAGGGTGCGCAGCCTGCTGATTTGCGCACTGCATTCCCCATAGCAGATTTAAAACAGACGGGACTTTTTTGAATCTGTAAATTGAGAGAGGAAACTAAACCAATCAGTCAAGAAAAATTAATTAAGTTAAATTCGAATTAATATGTTGGATACTCTTTCGTACTAAAAAATATTTGTTACACATTCTAATTCACAAATTTGTAATTAAATGTGTTTAATTAAATTGAGCTGTTTAACCGATTAAAACAGATTAGAGTGGGTTAATGGGTAACATTTTGACAACCCTACTTGTTAAAGATAATTCATTACATGTCCAAAACTCCAATTTCCATCTCAATAAGTATAATTAGCATTGTGATTTGTAAGAACTAACCCTTTATATAAGGCACTGACTTTGAAAAGCAAATGCATATAATTCCTCATTTCATTTTCTTTCCATCAAAATCTGTATGAAAACACCATAATGCTCCCAACTGAGGGATGTGCACAGTTGCTAGTAGACAGAGAGACACAGACTTCATCTCCTAGTAAGTAAAATTGCATTTGTCAATTGACTCAAAATATGCCCTAAGTTAGCTGGATTCCCAAACATGGAGAGGGGTGAATTTCCAATCTTCCAAAAAACATTCCATTCACCCAAAATCTGCAACAACATTCCCATTTGTTTCAATCTAATGATGCCTTTTATGCTATAAAACTAAGACAGAATATATGATTACACATACCATCATCAAAAATTAGGTTAAAAAAAAAATCAGAGTTGCTACATTGACAATAATGAGTGAAAAAAGGAACATAGTTGAATATAAAAACTGTCGCATGGATGGATACAGGAAAAGAAACTAAAAAGATTTGCGTTTATAAAGTCAACCCATATTCAACATCCCTATTTGACTCCACTCCATAAACAGAGCTAATTAAACATTCACACACACACACACACACACACACACACACACAGAGAATGTAATGGTTCAACGGCATTAAACCCTAACAGCAAGATTTCGTTCTAGAGAATATCAAATCAGTACTCCGTTAAGGGAATTACCAAGACTGTGCTACTGCCACCACCATGCTGCAGAGAGAGAGAGAGAGAGAGAGAGAGAGAGAGAGAGAGAGGATTTCTTCACGCTATCATGATAGATGATGCCTCATTGATCCCGATTCTCTATCTCCCTACTACTACTACTACTAGTCTACTACTACAAGACACGCAACTAATGTGGATTTCTCCCTCTCCGTGATGAACAGTCCTAAACGTTTCTTTCTAATACACTCCCTCCAATGCATCAGCGAGATATGTATATTAACTAGGGTATGCCCGAGCCCGACAGGAAAGTAAAGAAAAATTAACATTTAAAATTAACAAATTTAACTTAACAAAATTTATTGATAACTAAATTTACAAAAGATGTACTAATTAAGTTTACGGAGATTAATTTTAATTTGACAGACTCATTCTACAATATTCTCTTTTTGTCAATCGAACAAAACTACTTGTTAATCTAAAATTCTTGAAATTTGGAAATTAATGTATTTTTAGATTAGATTAATTAAATAAAAAAATATAAATAAAATAATTGTCTAAGCTCATCAAACCCGGTGGTGAATGGGCTATAAGGGCATGCCCATCATAATAAAATAAGGGTGGTGCTATTTACCGCTCTAAAATTTTTTAAATCGTCACAAATTTTAACAAAAATGCCCTTCTTTTTATCACCCTCAAAACTTTTTATTTCGTTCCATTATTAATAACTAATTGAATCCTTCCCAATTCAATTTAAACCTCAATAATCATAAAACTTTCATGGTATGTAAAGCAGAAATATCAATTAGGTTTGAACTCCCTTTCGTCACTTTCTCAGAAATATCTTCGTCTTTGAAACTTGCAGATTTTTTAGAGCACTAAGGTTTTACAATAGAAATTGGGGATTTTTTTTGTATGTAATGAATGTAAAACAAGTATTCTTAATCTCTTTCTTACTATGTTAAAGAAGGTGCAGCGGCTATATATATATTCTTAATCTCTAATTTGAATGAGTGCAGCCATGGCGACGAAAAAGGTGTTGCAGTCTCTTACCATGACCATAACCATACGCAAGAGTAGAAATTTTGACCAAAATTGATTGGTTCCTTCTTTGTTAAAATGCAAGTGTAGCAATTAAAAAAATAATTAAATTTTAACAACGCATGACAAATAATCTATATGATATTGATGAACGTTCTCAAAATATAGGAAGAGGAGGAGCTGGTGACGATGGAAGGTGACGTGGTTGAAGTATAAGGATTTAAGTGTATAAATATTAAAATTAATGTATTAAAATAATTATATAATAATTAGATAAAATAAAAAATAAAAAATGATAAATAATAAGGATATTTTAGTAAAAATTAGGGGTGAATAAAGAAATTTCAAGTGCAGTAAATAGCAACCCAGTAAAATAATTGTCGAATGGGCTATAAGAGCAGGCCCATCTTAACAAATCCAGCAATCCAAAACATTTTTTAAAAAATCATAAAGAAACAATAAATTTAAATACCTACACACAAAAATTCCTTAAATCTACCATTCATTCTTTCCATCCGCCACTGAACCCCCACGGACAACCATCACTGTACACCACCACCTCCCTCGCAGCTCTCTCCTACCTCATCTCTTTCTCCTAACAAAAAATTTCAAATAGAAAAACAAATCCCCAAACCTTTTTGCCGAATAAAAACACCTAAACGCCGGCAACTCCGTCCCGTAGCGCCACCACCCAACAACCATCAACATCACCTCCGCCACCAGGTCCACTTCTCTCTCACTACCTCTCTTTCTCTTTTTTTTTTTTTGTCTATTTCTAATTCTTTTTTAATGAAAAAAGTTGTTTTTTTAATTCTTTTTTATTTCCTATGTTTTCTCTACTATTTTATTCTCTATTGTTTTGTTATAAAAACAATTCTTTTTTCTCAGTTCTTTCTCATTTTTTTTTTTTTTTTAGATCTACAAACTCATATTGTTTTTCAGATCTAGAAAGATGTGTTTCTCTAATGTTTTTTATTAAATAAATACATAGTGATTTCTTGTTATTTTTTGGGTTGAGTCTTGGAAGAATGGTGCAGAATATCTGTTTGAATTTAATATGTATTTTCAAAGATTTTCCTTTCAAAGATTGTGCACCTTTTTTTTAATGGGTTAATGACTTTTTAGGTTCTAAACTTTTTGTGGGGGTTCAAAATGGGCCCCAATATTTCAAAAAAATCAATTTGGGCCATGTTGTTTGAAAAATCAATCAATCCATGATTTTTTTGACGGTTTCGTTAAAAACTTAACTGAGACAGACCCACGTGCAAAACACGTGACTTTTTCAGGGGTAAATAGGTCATTTAGCACCAACAAATATATCAGACCGCAAATCTTTAGGGCCTAAAATGTCAAAATTTTAAACAATAAAAATTATCATTAAAAACCTTCTTTATTTTGATTTAAAAATTTTAAAAGTAAATCATATTTTTTTAATTAAATGTTACCTTAATTATAGTTACTTCCTTAATTAATTCAACCATAACTAAATCATATATTAATTCAATTCTACCTTAATTAACATTAAACCCTAAATTAATTAATCCACCACCACCACCGCAAGGCACCAACGTTGCCATCACCGCTACCGCAAGGCACCACCACTGCCACCCAACACCATCCATAGCTACCGCCCCTCTCCACCACCGCCTTTTCACCAACCACCACTTCATCCAACACCATCACCTAACCACTGCACCACCATACCAACACCACTCCCACCACACCTCTATACCACCACTGCAGCACTACACCACATCCACCCCTTTCTTCCCCCTTGCCCATCCACTCGCTCACACCACCAATACCACATCAACCCCACATCCTTCCTGGCAATGAACAACCCAGCTCCGACAAAGAGGAGGAAGAAGACCCAAAAACAATTTCTTAACACTGCCACCACCATCTTCAACCCCAATTTCTTAACACTGCCACCACCTTCAACCCTCCCTCCTTCCCTAAAGCCAAAACCAGCGGCTGAGAGGGAAAACACCTTTAGAAACCTTCTCCCTCTCTCGCCCAGTACATTTAATGTTTACACCCCACCAGAAGAAATGAAAAAGGGATCTTCATTTCCCAGACAAAGCTTGGTGATGACACACTTGGAAGGGTTAATTCCGACATTGACAGTGGACCCATTGACCTTCTTTCAGGTGATCCGCTCGATGTGGATGACCCACTTGCGACGGTACACCTGGAAGACCTTTCCTTCATGGCCCTTGAAGGTCCCGTGGATAACCTGAACCTCGTCGTCCTTGCGAACCGGCATGGAGCGTACATTGTGCTTAGTGCGGAGGTCGGTGGAGAGTGGGGCAGACATAAGAACGCGGCGGACGCTGGAGGGGGCCGTGAAATGGGCCTTTCGGTTCTTTCTCCGGGAGATTGATTGATCCTCCTTCGATTTGGAAAGAACGGATCTGGAAGGGGGGGCGATCTGGGTTTATCCTCGCACTGTCATTGGAAAGAGAGAGAGAGAGAGAGAGAGAGAGAGAGAGAGAAATGATTGGAGATGTGGGTTGTGGCTATGGTGGTCACCAGAATTTCAGAAAAGGAGGAAGAGGAGATGGTTTGGAGAAGGCGGGGGAGGCTGGTTTGGGAGGAAGGAGGGAGAAGGAGAGAGGTGTGGGAGAAGGGAAGGGGGGAGGAGAGGTGTGAGAGGGGGGAAAGGGGGGAGGAGAGATTGCCCGGAAAAGGGGGGGGGGTGGGGTGGGGTC
>JAOWAN010000001.1:18660514-18689790 GCA_028566635.1 Lobelia cardinalis | reverse complement strand
CAAGCGCAATCGGTCCTCAATTCTAATTTCGGTCCAATTAAGTTTGAAATAGAAATAAGCATACATGACACTTACTAATAACGGAAATAAAAACCTCCAATTCATTCATTTTCTCTGTCAAATTAATTTATTTTTTCAATTTTTTATAAAAAAATATTAGAAAAAAATGAGTGAATCGGATACTTTTTGCTCCGCCATTAGCAAGTATCATGCATGTTTATTTCTATTTCAAATTTAATTGGATCGAAATTAGATTTAGAACCAATTGCACTTCATTTTTCCAGTATAAAAATTAAAATTGAGCAATCTTGAGTTAAAAATTGTTTTTTTCCCAAATATTTTTTGAGTTCAAGACTATTTCTGCAATTTGCCCTTTAATATACAAACGTATTAAATCCTAATTTACTAGAATTACATGCAATGCCTAATACGTGTTTAAAGCTAATATAACTAAAAAAATTAAAATACCAAATTTGACACCATATTTATGCTTCACAACCTGCAGCGTACGCTGTACAGCTGAATCACTTAAACGGTTAAACCCCAAGGGCCAGAAGTGCAGCTTGTACATTAGCCTCCTTCCGGCTTCTATTGTGAAGAAAATCCCAGTAATACCCCGGACCCTGAACTTCAACCTGAGCTCTAATACTTTCTCCACTTGGAACTGTACAAAGTTACACTCTCCCATACCCCACCTATCAATTCTCATCTTCCCCAATAGCAATGGCTACAGATGAACCAACCCATTCCCCTTCCGGTGAAGAAGAAGAAGTTTCATCCGAGGAGGAAGTCTCCGAATCAGAATCAGAACCGATCACTTTCAAGCCTTCTGCTGCTTCCAAGCCCATCAAACCCACAACCTCCGCTGTTCTGCCGGCCTCTTCCTCGTCTTCCGAAGAAGATGAATCTGGGTCAGATTCCGGATCCGAATCCGACATCCCAGCCAAATTCGACCCGACCACCATCAAACCCATCTACTCCAAGCCTATGGAAAACCCTCCTACTAAACCCAGATCTAAGCCTACTCCGGGGACTAAGTCCGGTAGCCGAGCCAAACGGCCGGCGCTCGAGACTGACCCAGTGACGGATTCGAAAAGGGCTAGGAAGAAACCCGAAAATAGGTCTGACTCAAAGAAGGCAAATGGGTCCTCGGATGATCCGAAGAAGCAGCTGTTTCAGAGGCTTTGGAGTGAGGAGGATGAAGTCGTGATCTTGAAAGGTATGAGTGACTTTACTGCTAAAAAGAAATCTGACCCGGTTTCTGATATGAATGCTTTTCATGAGTTTATCAAGAAGTCTCTGCATGTTGATGTTAGTAAAACCCAATTGTCTGATAAGGTTCGTAGGCTGAAGAAGAAGTATGTTAACAATAGTAAGAAGGGAAAATCGGGTGTAGAACGAAATTTTTCCAAGCCCCACGAGCAAATGTGCTACGATTTGTCCAAAAAGATTTGGGGTGGGAATAAAAAAGATGAGGGTTCTAGTGGAATTAATAAAGATGAGTTTTTTAATGGAGGTGTTAATGGATCTGTGAAGAAGACTTCGAGCCGAAAGAGTAGTAAGGTAATGGTTCCCAACGAGGTGAATGTACAAGCGATGGAGGTTAAGGAGGGGGATGCAAATGTGGAACTATCTGAGCCTGCTTTTGAAATTGGAGGTGTTGGTGTTCGGGATTTGCCCGATGAGATCGTGAAGGATGGTTGGAAGCTTGTTACTGGGGATAAGAAGATTGAATGGGAAAAGAAGTTCAAGAAGGTGATAATTGAGGAAGTTGAGGTTTATTTGAAGCGGCAGGAGCTAATACATGAGCAAGTGCAATTGGTACTGGAGGCTATGAAGTCGTCTCAGAAGTGAGGTGTTCGCAGGTGAATGACTCGTGCAGAGTCATGGAGTAAGGATTAGAGCTCTATGTTATCTGTTGTGTTGTGCAAATAGGAAGTTGGTTGTTAATTTCATCTATCAGTTGGTACTTTCTCTTCGATATATATGTTGTTGTTATGCTATGATATCTCGTAGACTAGTAACTGTTTTGTGGTGTTAAATGTTTAGATGATACATTTTAAGGTTGTGGGGCATTTCTGCTGTCTCTGCTTTTTACTTCTGCTGTCTCTGCTCTTTACTTTTTCAATTTTTTTAGATAATATAGATTGGATATCGGTGCTTAAAAGAATTACTTTTTGGAAAGAGTAATTAACTTAGGTTGAATAACTACTTGACTTTATAAATGTTGGACCGCTGGAGTAGACTAGATGAGTTGGTAATATTGAAAATGAATTTTAATTCTTGATAGGAATACAGTAGCTGTCGACAATTCGGATGGGCTTATGTTTACGGTAATGTTTTATTTTGTATGCAGATTGGTTTGTTTGACCAAAATTTTCTCGTTTTTTTGTTTAGTAGAATCTCTGTTTTGTATTTTAGAGCATTGAATTAGGATAAAGGAGTTGCCTCTTAGGATACACAATTGGCATGTTAATCAAGCAGCCAAGAATATTGAACCTTATGAATCAAATTTACTAGGCTGGAGTTTTTATATTATAATCATTTTATACCGGATACAGTTCTTATTAGAAATGGTCTATGAATTTCAACTTATTAAAGGTTCAGTTCAGACATAAAATGCATAAATTTGTTTTCTCAGACACAGACGTACATGCACTCCCCTATTTCATGAGTTAGCTGTTGTTTTGCTGTATTCTCCTAAGGGAGGTTAGATCATTCTTAGGAGGAAACTAAAGTATTCGTAACGAACAAGTTTCAAATCTATGTTCTCAAGACCAATCAATTGTTTTCTGATTGGTGTTTGCTGCTTGAAGAATAATCTTGCCAATTATGTGCTCTTCGATTTTTGAACCAGCTCTTTACTACGTCAACCGATGGAAGTAAGTATGTATTGATCTTATAGGGTGGAACTTAAGGAGGTGGTGGTTACAGCATAGTTAGTATCATATGATTTAATAATATACCATTCATCCCGTGTCTATTTGAACTTTACTTGCTGCTTGGATGGGGCACTAAAAATTTCGAAACGAATCAGTGACTTTATTAATTGGTGTGAATGGTGCTGAGTTTTTTAAATTTGACGTTACAGTTGACCAGCCAGTTACCTTTTAATTTGAAAAATGCACACTTTAAATTTATCCTTACAATCATTACTATTGTTTCTCACCCGCATAATGAAGTTAAACTATGTTGTGAGGTGTTTTTTGGGTTTTAAATTATGTAGTGACTTTCTTCTATATTCTGATTCAGCATTTTTGGTAAAAACCTCATATCAAGACTAAAAGAGAATGTGTGTTAACATCGAAGTTGAATTTTGGCTTCCAGCACTATCAAGTGTTAATATTTTAAGACAAAGTAATTGCTTGAAATACTAGCACCACTCTAATAACCTCTTGTACTAATTGTTTTTACTACACAAAGCGATAGACTGTGTTTAGTTGTTGATAAGGGCTAACATCTAAAGCAACATAATGGCGGATGGCACAGCCTTACAGTGATAGTAACTAGTGGGTTTAGTATCTTTCTTCTATTTCTCCATATCTCACTTGATATAAACTTCCCCTTTTCAGCCCTTGTAGACTAAAAGCACGTAAACTCACATTTTCTCTTTAGTTTGAAGTTCCTTAGTGATAACAATTTAAGATGTTATTTAGTGTGGTTTACTTTCTCAAATTTCTTGTTGGAGCAAGGTTCTTAAAAATAGGTGGATGTGTTTTGGTATTGATAACTTTGAGTCGAAATGAAGATTGTAATCACGTGAACGCCCTGGAGTCCAACCTCTGCCGAAGTTGGATGTTTTCATGACTGAGGTGAATGAATTGGAGAAATGCATTTCTATTAGGTGCGTGAATGTCCTTTACACGAATCTCCTTCACGGTGTGTGCAAAGTGTCTGCATCCCGCCTTGCGTGAATCAGATTGCTTGTAAATGATTAATTTGTGTTTGACCTTGGTCTCTGTAATTGCAAACATTATGTTTTAGAAGATTCTGGTATCTCTGGTTTCTTTCAACTATCATATTTTAGCTTGTGTAACTTAAGCAAATTTGTTTGGTGTAATTAACTCATATAATTATGTTCTTTTTAAAGAAATTTCACCTGAAGAACCTCCTTCTGTAGTATAAGCATTTATAGAGTAAACTAGTAAGGATAGACCTGATAATTAATATATTGATTTCTTACTTGCCTAAGGTGATGATGATTCTCTCAAATATTTGTTTCCGAAATGTGGAACCGTTGCATGAAAAGGATGTTGTAAGATGTTAGTTTGGTGGTTGGGTTTAATTTGTTCTTTTTTACTATGAGTTGTTGGTTAAGTTCCATATCCATTGTTCTTTCTAGTTTGATTGTGAGGTCTTGTTCGCTTATACTCTGAACCCACTTGCTGAGAAAGTTCCCAAGGGATTGGATGAAGAAGTTGATTCAGGTTTTGATTCATAATTGATTTTTCATTCTAGTTATGAGTAGAAACAGAAATGTTGTCGATCAGTGGCCTACTATTTTATTGCTGCTGATGTTCCTGTTTCAATTTCCTGTCAAAATAGGAAACTATATAGCTTTTGAGCTGCAGAATCTGGGTTGGAATGAGTGGCGTGTTATCCATTAGTGGACAAAATCCATTAGTGGAGGTTGTCGGGATAACTTATTGGTAATGTATGGATATCTGATGCCACAGTTTTTCCTTCCTGGATGTATTGCATCAAGAGATGAACATCTAGTAATAGTTCTGTGATTCACTTCAGGCTAAAGAGATGGATATATGGTAACTATTGCTTGTGATTGATGCATATCTATCTTGGTATTATTAGTGAAGTCTGAGATTGTGGTCACATCATCTCCAACAAAGATATGGACTGCATTGGAGAAGGCGGTGACTCAATTAGGTTTCTGTGTATTCGAGTCATTGACAAGGAAGAGATGAAGGGTTGAAAAAGCATAGTTGGAAGGATGATTAATTGCACGACACACACTAATATCAGTTGATACTAGCTTCAAATCTGGAGAAACACGTTGGATGAAGCAGAACCTATGTAACATGTAATTGGGGTTTCTCTGACGTAGGAATTAATCTATCAGAATATGAGTAACAGGGAATTCGCGGTTTTCTGACTTGGGTATAATTCTAAACTTCTAGTTGTCCATAATAACAATGGGTCTTCAGATCAGCTATTCGGTAATGCTAATATGTTAATTAAGTTTGCTTCAAATGACAGTTGGAAACAAACCACCCCTCCACCCCCCCCCCTCCCCCCACCCCAAACACTCAGCCAGGATTGAAATGGTGTACAAAAAACAAAAAGAAAAGAAAAGCAGAAATCTTGCTGATGATTGCAGTTGCATTTGCTTCATCGCTGTATGGTAAGCAAATGAGAAGATGGAGGTAGAAATTAGGCTGGCGGATGTGGCTCGTTTTGGTGGTTCAGCTTTTTTTCCTCTCGCAGGGCTGCAGTGGCTGAAATATAGTAAGCAACGGCAAACAGTCCATGGATGAAACATGCAATCCCTCCAATAGACAGGAAGCGATGGTGTGATATCCCACACGACTTTCTGGGCCTTGAGTTTGACAGTGCTCCTGCCATTAACGTTCCGAATCCAATTGCCAGTGTAATCCTGATTCATCACCATGCCAATTTGTAAAATCAACTTTATGTTTTTTTTTTTTTTTTGTCAAGAAAGAGAAGAAAACTAAGTGCAGAAACAAGAAAGTACCATGAGAAAATGAGGGAAGCAACAGCTAATTGCCTGTTAGCAGAGGCCTTGTCCAGCTCTTCTTTGGAATAAACGAAAATACAGCCACCAAGTAAATTTGCAATGGCATGGGCTATGACGAGAAGAGTTGCTGCTGCGAACCCTAGCTTGAATGCCTCATAACTTGGATCTTTGCACTCAAAAATCCATACTTTCAAATTGGTTGTCTGAATGGCAACAATACATACCGTTAGTCACAAGTCTAACCTTGTTTTTTTCTTTCTATTTGGTATTGTTACACAAATGGAAGAATGTACCTTATTTTGAGCGACCTCTGCTTCAATACCTAGAATCCCCGCAACAACGTCCAAAACTATGATCAATAGACAAATAAGGGGACCAATGGGTTTCTGCTCCATTTGTGCCATTTTAGAGAGCGTAGAAAGAGATGGGAATGAAGTTAGTATGGATCATATTCATGTAGATTTCATCTTTTTATGGGCAAAAATGGACATGAGGTTGCACATGGAGTAGAAGAAGAGAATCTGAGTAAACTTAAAGTGGAAGAGTGAATGAGGTTTATCAATATTCATGAGGAAAGATTAGCTGTTATAGTTATGGAGAAAAGGCTTCTATTGTTTGCAAAGTTTTCTTTATGCATGCAATTACTTTCCTTTCTGCTTTCCTTTGTGAGTGTAGTTGGAGTTGGATTCCTTTCATGGGGAACAAGGAAAGCAGGGTATCACCAGCTAACTGTAGCTGGGAGAATGAAAATGTTTGCACACATTCTCATTCTGCTCATAGGGGCCGGACACCACCTGAAGAAACGTTTCTGTATTTTATGAAGTAAAAAAGTGCTAAATGAGGTAATCCTAAATTTCATTTTGGGAATACATAATTGATTTTTTTTCTCCAAAAGCATTAGCTGGAATTAGCTATATCCAAGCTGACTGATAAAACCTTTAATCATTCAATGTAATGACTCGAGCTCAAAAATTCGGTCCGTTACCTAATCTGTCAACTCGTCCATCACATGCGACCCAAAAATTCACCGATGTGGGGTCGTCAAGGCCAAACCCTCACACCTAACGCCATATTTTTGTGTCAACAGTCCATTACGAACAATTTAAAATTTTATAAATAATTTGATGTTAAACGAATAATAGAAGGCTTTACATAAATCATACGAAATTCTTCATCTTACCAATGTGAAAACGTGAAGTGTAAAGCTCTATTTGAGAGCCATGTTTCAAGTTCGCCGAGAAATTGTTAAGCACCGTTGCTTGGCACTCAATATATTTTGTTATTGGTCAAATTAAAGCACTCACATCTGGTTCGTAGGTTTCAGACCTAATTCATTTGTATGCTTTACACTAACGATCAAGATATTAAAATGATAATTAGGAAACAAGTTTCACGGTACTAAGAGAAGCACTATCAACTCGAATTGGGTACTGAAGCAAACTCGAAAATTTCTAAGGATCGATCAGGAATATTATATCGTGTAATATGATACTGTTCATCGTATTAGATATATTGAAGTAGTAGATATGAAAGAATTTGTATTTTTTTCTTTAATATATGATTGATAATTTAAATTGACAGAGAAGAGTGTATAGGTATAAGGAAGAAAGAGGAGAAAAAATGTGATGTAATATGTTTCAATTGATTTGTGAGAGTGTATAGGTATAAGGATAATAATGAAAAGTTAATGATACGAGAATGTGATATGAATAATATGAATGTGTCGTATTGCATTTGTAATTACATGTATGTATTATATAACCATATGTTAGAATACAAGATTCGTGATTCGATCTAATTGTCACCGGATGACTACTTGTAGGCACAAGAGGCTCTCATCGGAGTGCATCGATATGCCCCACAAAGGACAATGTCCGACCAACTTTAGGCAACAACTAGCAACAAATGCTTGAAAATGGTAAAATAATTGTTTTGTAGTATTTATGCGATCAAGATTAATGAACACAACAACTAATGCTAGCATTAATCTACTAGCTTTAATCAAACAATCCGATTACAAAAATTATTACAAGGCTTCCGGATATGAAGAACTATACCCCCCATATAGTTGCGCTTAAAGTGATTTTCTATTCTAGTAATGAACATTACAAAGTGTAGTTTAGTACCAAAAAATAAAAAATAAGCTAAAACCAAAAATTAAAGTCATAGCCTTAGAGTACATATCTACAAGTAACACTAATAAATGCATCGTCACTAAATGAAGCTTCAAACTCCAAATGATTCGGAGCCCAAAGTTTTGCTGCGCTTCACTACAGGCTGCTGCTGGCTGGCTACATGCTGATGCGGTTGGTTGGCTGGTGCTGCTGCATGTTACATGCAACGTGCTGCTGCGGCTGGTTGGCTACTACATTCTGTAGCTAGCTGGCTGATGCAGTTAGCAGTTGCGTGTTGTGTCGGTTGGAACCAAAACCGCATGGCGTGGACGTTAAGGGACAACGTGCACGACAGCTGGTTGGCATGACCACACTATATGGAATTTTGCGTGTGCATGCCGACTTATGACAGTCAGCCGTGGGGCGCCCGTGACATCCTCCCCCACTGGAGTTGTTGTTTCCCTGGACAACATCTTTTTATAAGTAGCTCTCCACGAGCTTTGACCATGACTTTAATGTCTCACTGCATTTTCAAATGTATTCCTCCTACGTCAAACCCTTCCATTTCACTAGAAGTTCATAACGGCGAACCCTAGAGTGTCACCCATCGATCATCAATTATGACCTCAAGAACTCATTTTATCACTCGGGTGGATAAGGGCGCCCGTTGTACTTCTGAATGATATGGATCCTCACGATCGGGACAAAATAGCATACTCAAATGAAAAACTGGGTGAACTCACCACTTCGAAGGAAGGGCAAGTTTGTACGGTACAAAACCAATCCGCTTCATGATTTTAAATGGCTCATCATACCATCGAACCAGACGAGCATCTAATTTCCCTTTAGCGAAGCCCTCTCCCCCGCAATGATCTTAAGTATTACCATATCTCCCACCGCATACTCCACTTATCTCCGGTGCTAATCAACGTACTTCTTCATTCGAGAATTCACAATCTCTAACTGAGATCAGACCGTATCATTTTCTGTCACTCTTGTGTGAATTGATATGCTCTGAGAGATTTGCTTGTCGATGCTTTGTCGATCGTGTACGACAATAAAGGTTGTTATCTAGTCACGACTTCAAACGGACTTAAGCATGTCGCTGATGTCTTCTGAGCATTAAAACACAATTGAGCCACATCTAACAACTTCGCTCAGCTAGTTTGATGGGTACCTATGAAGTACCGGAGGTATTCCTCTAAAATCTGGTTATACCTTTTCATTTGACTATCCGACTGTGGGTGATATATAACTCGATGTTATACACAACTTCGATCCCAACAATATAAACAACTTCGCCCAAAAGTGGCAAGTGAACCGCGGATCTCGATCGCTTACAATGTTCTTCGGCATAATCCAATACTTCACAAAGTGTCTAAAAAAATAGCAAAGTCGTATCCTGAGCTGAAACGTATTTTGGAGAAATGGTCAATGACCACTAAAAAAGTGCCTAGGTCTATGGGTTGTTTCGGTAGGGTAATCATACTAAAATTTCATTACCATTACCATTACCGAAGTATCGGTAATGCAAAATCCATTCTCATTGTCCGACCAAAATTTCGGTAGGCTAGGTAGGGCATTGACATTACCGATTTTCGGTTCAAATTTAAAAAACAAAGAAAAAGGACACTCAATCACTAGTTGACCAAAAATTACTAAAAATAAACTTTAACATCTCAAACACATATTTTGCAACAAATACATTACACTTTCCATAATAATCTTGCAACAACAGCAACAAATAAATCACAGTTTTCATCATAAGACATTAGCAAAAATGCAGCAATGCAGCAACAGCAGCTGCTGAGCAGCACAACAGCAGCAAGGCAGTAACACACATGTTTAAATTAATTTATTGCATGCTGATGTTTAGCTATGATAGGTGACACTAAATATATAACATGATTTTTTAAACATTCAGAAAAATCATATAGTCGTCTCTGAGCAATATAGATTGCACAAATTATTGGAGTTCCAAATAAGTATCAAGTACATATTTCTTTTACCACACTCATCATGCTTGGATTTATCTTTAACTCTCTGGTGCCCACAAAGAAAGAACCTGTTCATAAATCATTAAAATTTTAATTTTTAATATAATATATATGTAAAATTATTAAATTGTCCGTGGTAATGGTATCCATTCTCATTTTCCTACCAAAAAAATAGGTACGATACGGTAATGATAGGGTAATTTTTCGACAGAGATTTTTTGGCAATTTTCGGTATGGTACGATAGGACAATCGATATGGTAAGGAAATTGATATTTCTTTTTCACCCCTACCTAGGTCTTCTACCTTTAGCAACATAGGAACATTATCCATCGATACGCTCTCCCAAGGTTTCAACAAAATTGAAAATGGAACAGCAACCCTGCAGTAGATTTTTGCAGCACTTGATCTTCTGGCAGAGGACATGTACACGTACTCACAAAATTTTGGATATCCTCCTGCATCTGTTGCCAGAAATATCCTTGCTGCACTAATGCTAAAGTGCGCTTTTGCCCCTGGGTGATCCGCCCATTTCGTATCGTGGCATTCCGAGATGAGATCCTTGCGAATTCTATTAGATTTGGGGACATATAAGCACCCATCCACTGTGAGTACCAGCTAAGCATATTTATGAAACTTAGTATACGGCCTTCGATCATCTTCAATAGGGTCTGAAAATCAGGTTCGCTTGTAGTCGCATATGATCCTGAATATTGGTGGTGACTTGACTGTTGCCCATAAGCATATAATTTAACTAACTATCTCGAAACTCCACTTTTCGGCTGATTGCGTCTGCACTACGTTCGTGGATCCTGCTCGATGTTCCAGCCAAAAGTTAAATTTCACCAACAACTCTTGTCGGCGGACCTGTCTCGAACTCAGTCTTGGTTGTGATAAGGAGTAACTCACACTAGACTTATATGTCTTCACCACAAATTGTTCCCCAAGTAAGTAGGATCGCCTGACTCTAAGGTAATATACTACGACGAGCAGTTCATTCTCATGTGCCGCGTAGCTCTTCTCTGTATCCTTCAATTTTCAGCTCTCAAAAGTCACGATTGACCATTCTGCATAAGCACTCCAACGATGACATAGTCTAAGGCATCAATATGAACTTCAAACTTTTTAGGATGTGTTTTAAGAAGTCCACTTAGGATGGCTAAGCATCATATAACCACCCATAAAATAAAGGTGCATTTGGATATATGATTTTTTTATTTGAGTTTTGAGTTTTTGTGATGATTAAAATAAAAAGTAAAAAATATATATAGAAAATCTGTAGGATCAATGGAAAAGAAAAATTAAAAATTAAAAAATTTGAATAAAAAAAACTCGAAAAAATACACCCTAAAAATTTCTTGATCATTAATTTAAACATTTTTCTTTATTCGCTTTTTACTCTCTAATAATGAATCACTCCCACACAAGGGAGTCACAAAGGACTTATATTGAAACCAAAAATTTGAAATTTCTAGAGTTTTTATGTAAACTCGCTCCATTTTAAAATAAATAATAATTTTTGAATTTTTAATTAAAAATAAAAATTATCACTCATTTCACAAGAAATGAAGGTTATTAAAACAACAATTCAACATTCAAGTTGTAGCATTTTTAAAAGGCAATATTTATAGTATTTTAAAATATACTTTAAAAACATTCTATTTATGACATGAAAATCTTTATTCAATATATAACTTTTATGTTATAGATTCTAAACTCTTTATCCCTATAACTTTTTTGAAATAAACGATTAATAATAAATCTTATTAAATCATAACTGCATCTTTTTAATAATTAATTAAAATTTCATCAAATGAATCAAAAATAATAAAAAAAAATTATAACATTCACGAGTCAGGACATAAAACAACCAGTGAGTAGGGCAATTTATACTGAGCTCCTAGGAGCTCCTACTAAGGAGCTCCCATTAACTAAATGTTCATTTTTTATAATTAAATGTTCATTTATAATATTTCTATTGTTATTTTTGATTTTCTGTTGTATATTAGTATTCATTTAGTTCAATGTTATGTTCATTTTACATAATTGTATTATTCATTTAATTCAACGTTTATAATCAATATTCATTTTTCGACATTAAATATTTATTTTATGTGAAAAAAGGGAGCTCCTTGCTAGGAGCTCTTTGGAGCTCCGTATACCAACCGAGTAAGTAGGGGCCAGGGGGTGCTACTTCCATTTTGAAAAATTTAATGAGAAAAGACACATCAGCCCTTGCGAGAGTGAGCATAAAACGATCAACGACGTGAAGAAAGATCATGACATTTCTAGAAGCAGCTCAACATTTCCGGCCAGCAAATTATTCTTCCTGGAGGAACAATTTACCCCCTCCTCCATCACAATTTCTTGCTCTCTTGAAGGCTCATTCAAATAATAATCAATCAGTCTGTAATTCTGTATGCAGTTGGCAAATTTGTTCGATTGAGGAGAAGAAGAAGCAAATGGAGGCTTACAGATGGAAGAGCTTCTTCCAGGACCAGGACGAAGATCGTGATCGTCAGGAAAAACCTAGAAGGTTTGGTATCACTGAGCTCCGGGGCCCACACCACTCTTTCTTCTCCCAACACATCCTCCAGGCAGGTTCCTCCTCCTCCTCTGCATCCATTTTATTTTTCAAAATTCGCACTTTTAGCGGTTCATTTCAGGAATTAATTACAGTTTTTTAGTAGCTAATTTGGTCGGAATTTTTGGTTTCTTGGATGTAATTTTTTAGTGTTTGGTTACTTAAATTTGGATTAATATTTTGTTATTCCTGTATGATAATCAATTGAATGTCAGTTTCAGTACTGATTACCAGTAGACGTCAATTAATTGTTGTGAGATCAATATCTGGTTCGGTTTCCTTTGCCTGGAATTGTTATTCTTATGTACAGTGATTTATTTTGTTCTTTTAATATAATTTTGTTTTGAGCTTTTCTTACATTATAGGAAAAGATACTACATTTACTTATGAAAATTGGAAATGCGAATAAGGGGACGGTGAGGTGCACTTGTTTCACACCTCACCAGTTGTAGTTCTAGTTTCGTTTTAGTGCTAGCAGAAGAATATCGCACTACCAAGGTTGCAGCATGAGTTTTATGGTTTTGTGGGCTAGGTCCAGGAAAAGGTTTTTTTGGGGAAAAGACATCATGACATTGTTAGTGGTATCTGATGTTTTAAGGTGTTGTTCCTAGCTATTAGATGAAGAAAAGTTGTGAGCAAAAATGACTTAAAAGTAATATTGCAAAGGGGTAATCTAAGGTCATCTCCAATGGACCGTGACATTCAGACTTTGTGCCCGAAAGAATAGTGAACCTTTAAAGGTACTTGTTTAATTGAAGCTAACCGTTGTATTACCAAATTTGGGCACAAATAGCGTGCTTAAAAGAACTATAATGTTTTCCGAGGAAAGCAGGTCCTGCAGCATTTCAGTTCGGATTTAGAAAGTTTGACCAATAGCCGATATGTATTTCAGGATTACCGGTTACTTCAGAGCCTAATTCATTGTCTCTGGAATCTTGATGCAGCAAACAGTATGTTTCTGGGTCCAGATGGTTCACTATGAAAAAGCTCTTTTCAAAAGCTGCTTGATTGATTTAGTTGTAGTGGAAATAGTATCTCTCGATCAATGCGTGTTTTTTTAATAAGGGAAAAGAATGATGTTCTGTTCTGCACATTGGCACCTAAGTTTTGTCGATTAGCTTTGATCATCATACATTGGGACCGTACCTTGGAAAATCTATCTTACAAGTACGTTGGCAAGTTTAGTCAAATAATTTTTTTGTACATTGGGAAGTGTTTAGTAGAGCGGTTAAAAGGTATATCTTCTTCTGAATCATGATAATTTCCATAGACATTAGATTTTAGATGAACGAGGCGACCTGTATTCTAAAATTCTGTTTAGCGTTGGGTCTTTACTTCAGTCTCTTTGTGCTTGCGTTGGAGCTGCTTCTGTGAAATTAACCAAGTCAATTCAAACATCAGTCTGTGTAGTGTGTACTCAAATAGGAGTTGCCTAGTTTGCTTTTGTTCTTCTTTGTTCTTTTTTTTCTTTTGGCATATTCTACATAAAAAGCCCTCTGTATAGCTTAATCCTTCTCTTTTTTCTTCCACTACAACTATGCTTGTAAGTGTGGTTTATATGTATTTTGTTAGACTAGTGACACTAATCACAAGACTTCAGTTCTTTTAAACTCAAGGACAGGGGAGTGGCTGAGCACACATGGTTGCGCACTTGCACTTATATTTAAGAAAAAATATGTATGGGTTGGAAACTGGTTGAATGAGATAGTATGATATAAGAAATATGCATGACGAAAATGATAGGATTGGTTGTTTCTCTTAGTGATAGTACTTAGGCAAAAGTGCACCGAAAATCATTAAACTATACAATTTTTTCACATTTGGTCATTAAAGTATTTTTTTTTAAAATTTTGAGAGGCCATTAAAACTTTCATTTTTTTAATGAAAGGCCATTCCGTTACATTTTGGCGTTAGTAGGCCGTTAAGTTTCATTTTCTGAGGGGTAAAATTGGCAAGACAGGCTGGGATTTGTTTTAAAGTTATGAGGGTGTATTGTGAAGCTTTTAAATTATAAAGGTTGTTACTGAAAATGAGTTTTCTGGCGAAACTCCTTCTGTTTTTTTCATTCCCCAGTTCAATCGCTTGATCCATCTGAAAGCTCTTTTCATTTCGAGAAATCAGTTTTCTGGCGAAATTCCTTTTGTTTTTTTTCGAAAGTTTGGGGTCTTTGAAGAAACTCTGGCTTTCCGGTAATAATTTTTTCGGGAAAATCCCTGAGTCGACTTGTCGAATCTCAGGGAGCTGAATCTCGAATACAATGAATTCTAAGGTCGCATTCCTCTCTTTGATGATACACCAGCTTTATCTTCACTAGATCTATGAAACAACAAATTGGACGGTCGTATCCTAAAGAATTTGTCAAAATTGATGCAACTTCCTTCCACGGCTATGTGGACCACAAGTCAAAAGGGAATGCGCCGGTACACCCCCTCAATCGGAAAACAAAGGCAACGAAGAAGAAGATGCCAAATCATCTCAGACGAAATAGGTTCTACTCGGAATAGTGATTGCCCTGCTACTGGTGACGGTATTCTTCAAGACGAAGGTAAGATGAAGGTAAAAGAAGACAATTTCAGCATGTTGGGCAAGGATCGGAATAGTGATGGTCCTGCTACTGGTGACGGTATTCTTCAAGACGAAGGTAAGATGACGGTAAAATAAGATAATTTCAGCATGTTGGGCAAGGAAAATCTGGATGAGGTTGTTCACATCCCGGAAAGCCAACAGCAACTACTTGAATCATGGGAGATGCTTCAATCCCACCCAGTGAAATCTCCTTTCACCTAGGTCGATTGTTGATCTGTGTTCTGAGTGGTCTCTTGTTAATGAAATCGGAAAAGGCGTAATTGGGTTTGAAATTTTCTGGGTTAATTATAATTGTTTTGTTTACTCATGTTCAGTAATAACCTTAATAATTTAAAAGTTTCACAATGCACACTTGTAACTTTTAAACAAATCCCTGTCTGTGTTGTCAATTTTACCCCTTAGAAAATGAAACTTATCGGTCTACTAACGTTAAAGTGTAACGGAATGGCCTTTCATAAAAATATTGAAAGTTTGATGGCCTCTCAAAATAAAAAAAAAAACTTTAATGACTAAATGTGAAAAACGGTATAGTTTAATGATTTTCGGTGCACTTTTGCCTAGTACTTATTGTGCTTGACAGGACTGTTCGAGTCCATGGGACAATTTGTTGACGGGCTTATTGTGCTTGACAGGATACGTTCGAGTCCATGGGACAATTTGTTGATGGGCTGAAGTTTACTGGAGGCTCTCATAGTCTGATGTCCAGGTCTTACATTAAAGAAGTCACTAATATGGCACATAGACACAATATATATGTGAGTACTGGTGATTGGGCAGAACATTTGCTTCGAAAAGGACCATCTGCGTTCAACGAATACATAGAGGTGGGTAGATAAGAACTCGTTGAAGTTTTTTTTCATCTAAAATTATGGATAGCTTGGCTCTAATATAGTGTTGTCCAAGCTCAATTCTTCCAGGAATGTAGGCAATTGGGTTTTGACACAGTTGAGTTAAACGTTGGTTCACTTGACGTTCCTGAAGAAACTCTATTGAGATTCGTACGTTTGATTAAAAGTGGAGGTTTAAAAGCTAAGCCTCAATTTGCCGTGAAGTTCAACAAGTCCAATATTCCTCCGAGTGGTGCTAGAGCATATGGGGCTTATGTGGTTCCAGTACCTAAAACATCCGGTATGATTGCAGTTTCAGTTAATGTCAGAATTGAAAATGCTACTGTTCCATTCAAACTTGGTTCGTTACAAATAGGAAGTTTAAGTTGAAAAGCCCAAAACTATTTCACACCGACCCCTTCCTGCCCCTGGCAAGGTCAATAAAATAATGCAAGTAATATGTCCTCCACCAAGTTTGGGCCTTACAATAAGCTCTTTCTATTCCAACATAAAACAGGCATCCAAAACAACATCCAAAAGGGTTGACCTATGCTACGCAGGAAGTAAGCCAAAATGAGAAGATGAGCATAATGACAGCCTAGGCACACATGTTCAACTTCTTGTCTGAGAAAGAGTGCTGTACTCAACCCTTACTGAGAAGACACCAAAAATATGTCTAGTATTAGTATAACATAATTAATTTCTGTAATCGCATCCTATTGCTAAAAGGTAACTCCAGAGAAAAATGCTATGCCACAAGCACGTATGGTGGTTTAGAGTTGAAATATCCCATTATAAGCCTCTTTGGGATAAAGCCCGAGAAAAGAATTCCATGATGACGTGCACAGCTGAAAGGATCCACTACAAGCGGGCGCAAGCCACCTTGAACCATCCGGACGCCTATCCGGAGAAGGACGTCCAGACTACTGACTAAAAAAGCTCTGTGCATAAGTGTCCCTATTGGTTCGGTTCGGGATATAGATAGCTAAGCCGCGCAAGGTGGTTCAGCCAAGAATGTTCCTCTACCAGTTCTAAGTGGCTGTCGGGGAACTCGATTGCGACACGTGTCCTCGTCTAAATGGATTAACCGCGTCAATCATCCCGAAAGCGCACTATAAATACTCCTTTAGAGGCCATTTCATGAGAGAGACATTTTTATGTACTTTTCTACTATTCATTTTCTTCTTTGATCCTCCATATTAATAAGCCTCACGCCGGAGCAGGTTAGCAGGGTTCCATCCCCTCCCTTGACTGATCCTTGTGCAGGCCTCCAAGGTCAAGAAGAAGGGTCATACATTGCCAAATATCCTACCATCATCGAACCACTGACGAAAGTTTCTTTTTTGTCCATTCCTATCCCAATGAGACGTAGCCAAAGCTCTTATGTCTTGTCGAGTCTTTGAAGGACCTCCCCGAACCTGAAGATATCTAATAGAAAAGGGTTCTGCCAATGGCCCCCCGGTGCAGCACATTTGAGGAATGGGTTCGGGCTCCTTTCCACCATTTTGGCCGAAATATGGTCAATAGCAAAAATTGCTAGTCTTAACTTGATTACACCTCTCTTCTACTATCCCAATTTCTCTTCTTTCCAAGATTCATCAACTCAAGTTGGCATTCCAAAGTCACGTGAAAAGGGAAATTTAAGAGACAGTCTTCAGTCTAGAAAGAGAAATCTTCCTTTGGTTGAAGGTAAGCTTTGCTGTAGCTTGCTGGTTTTTCCATCATCCAATCAAAAAAGTCACTCTATCCCCAAAGAGCTCATTTCACTGGCAACTATTTGATAGTCTCGAAGGCAGTCAATGTACCAGCCATTCTTCATTCACCCATTAGACTTGTAAAATCCTTTGCTCGGACCAGTGCACACGGACCATATCTGATAGACACGTTTTGTGCTTTATCAAGAATGTAAAACCTTTCACAATTTCACGCGGGTCTATTGATCGTTAACTTATGAATATGATTCCGATAAAGGTTGCTGGGATTCAGAGGCAGGTTAGGTAGCCATTTGGGAGTAGTTTTAGGGTAGTTTGGGCAAACATTTCAAAAGAGTGATTCTCCATGAGTGGTTCTTGATAATTATTTATAATGAAAATGATTATGTTGAAGTTGGTTTTAGCATATTTGGAAATGTTTGGCTGCTCGCACATTAAATGCTTCGAAAGCATGATAAACAGAGATATTAGAAATTTAGAAGGCAAATATCAAGAATACCAGTCTTTGGTGCAGACTAATTTATTAAATGGATGTAAATAATGAGAAATGCTAACTAGTGCCCTTAGGGCAACGGTTAAGGTACAAAAATAGCAAGTTTCTGTATTGAAATTTGTGAAAGATGAAATAATGACACTGATAATTGCTTTGATTTCAATTTATTGTCAACTACTTTCCATTATTAAGAAGCCTAGGGCACTAGTTTGCAACACCCATAAATAATAGAGGCTAACTAATGGCAAAAAAAAAAAAAAAAGAAGCTAGAATCACTTTTGGGAAAAGCATGGTCAGAGCTGGTTCTGCCCAAACACTTTTTTTTTTCTGCGTTTTGACAATTTAAACTCCTAATCACTTTAGTCCACCAGAATCTATAGTATAAGATCAAGTGGTCTTTTACTATTCATTTAATCTATAGTATAAGATCAAGTGGTCTTTTACTATTCATTTAACTATTCACCGATGGGACAACGCCAACAGTAGCACCCTTTAAATTTCTTTCCAAGTTTCTTGCTTTTGCCTCCTTTCTCCTCTATTTAATTTTTCTTTTTTTGAACCGCTAACTCAGAAGAAAAGAAGGGAAAAAATAAGGGAAGCCGTGCCCTCGGGCACGGGCATGGCATTCACTAGTTCCAAATACTTATAGAAGTGATTTTGGACTCCAAAACTGAGTTTAGGCTTCTAATACACTATGCGAAACCCACCCTTGATATAGCGAGGCTCATCAATTAAATGACTGGTGTGTACTCGATGACAACTTAAATTGACTGATGAGAAGTTTACCATATATTGTCGGAACATCTTCAAGTGGTAATTTGTCCACTACAGACTAAATTATGGCTGCTCTATTTAGTGGGAATATTGTGCATAATTGCTCTAATCACCATGTTATCTTTCCTTTCTTGTCTCTCAGAAATTGTGGAGGATGTGGATCTTTTGATAAGAAGGGCGGAAAGATGCTTGGAAGCAGGGGCAGACATGATTATGATTGATGCTGATGGCGTCTGTAAACATGCTGATTCTATTAGAGGAGACATAGTTGCAAAGATCATAGGCCGGCTAGGACTCGAGAAAACTATGTTTGAAGCATCAAATGCCCAAACCTCCGAGTGGTTCATTAAGCAATATGGTCCTGAGGTATTTTTGCTCTTCCATCACTTCTCTTGACATGTTGATTTCTTCTTGTGGATGTTTGCTCATTCTTGTTTGTTTTCTTTCATTTTCAGGTGAACCTTTTTGTAGACCATTCTCAATTGATGGCTCTGGAGTGCCTTCGAGGACGTAACCTGGGTAAAAATCACGCATCTATTCGTACCTATTCATATTTTCTATCCTGAACTTTATAAAGAAATGTGATCTGTAGAGGTACTGCTTATGCTTTGAAGCATTTCATTTGTTGAGAAAATGCTTCCTATGTGTCGCTGGCATGTGAAACACCCTTGTGAGATATGATCGTTGTATGTTGTATTCATGCGTATCATCTTTTTCTAAATGTGTGGAACTACTAAATTAATTTTGTTGAAATTTTGGAAGATTACGTTCATACCTCCATTCCCTTCATTTTGTTGCTTTGGGCTTCATTGCATTTGTTTTTGTTACCTTCTGCTATTCAGAGGTCTCTCGGAAGCTTCTTTACTTTTTTTTCAAGCATTATTCATACTAAAGGACGCTCTATACGCATGTATATGCGTCATAACTCTTAAGAAGCTCATTATTTAGCAGAATCCTTGTATTGGCAGTTTTAAGAGGGGTGATCTCCTGTGGCAAAATGTGGTGTTTGCCACTTTGCAAAATGCCAACATAGTGCTCTCTCCCTTCACTTGTAATGAACCACACAATAAGATATCCAAACATTACCCACTTATATCAAGCCAGCAACCTGCTGTGAGATGTAACCCACCAAATTTGCCAATGTATCTCATTGTCTTTGCCACTCCATTCTGAAATGTCTGGCGCTGCCACCTTTCTTCTCTAATGTGATACGAAAAGCATATTGACGGTTTAGGTGATTTACGATTGAACGGTGTTCTCCATGGTATATTCTTTGTAACTTGACCAGGATAACCATTTGACCGACTATTTCTTAGTTCAAATGGGTGCATAGCTCATTGATAAGCTTCAATCGGAGTAAGATTGGTGCTACTATGGTTGATTGGCGAATAGTTGGAAATACATTGGACTGTTCATTTCATGATTGGACTGTAACACGGAATTCTTTTTGGTCATCAACGATCTCATCAGATAGGTTGGAAGGTGTTCGATAAGCTAGCATAGGTGACAACTAGCAAACCCATGTGCTTTAGGTCACTATCAGGTCTGTTACAGACTAATAGTGGCAGGCACTTCACTGCAATATAAGATTCAAAATTGAAGCTGTGAATTTTAACCCTGCAGAAAATTGGATAATCGTTATCTCATCATTCTAAGTTTAAAGGAAATCTTAAACGACAGTTGGGGAAATCATACAATCAGATGCGCTGCTTGCAACCAATCTATATTTGGAAGATGTCCGAGTCGGTTACGCAGCATAACTCTCAAAACCAGGCATCTGAAACAGTTACTTATGGAGGTTTTGGCATTGGAAGTCTCTCGGCCTAACCCTTCACTGATAAAATACCCTTGTTGACTTGACAGTGGGTCTGCAGTTTTACACTACATTTTGTGAAAGATCATAAAGTTTTCTGTCCGCCGGATCCTTTCCCTGTAGCCGAGCCCAGCTATTATTGGTCTCGTCTTTGGTTCTGAAAGTCCGTTGGCAGGTTTCATTTGGATTTTGGAACCTCATAGTATCTTGTTATATCATTTTAATCATGCAGGTTTCAGTCCATTATTCCCTGAATTATCTGTCTTTAATGTTTGGGAAACTATTCTGTCTGAAACCATATAATTTGGAACTTTTTAGATTTGATACATTCGTATTTAGTACTCGGCCACTAAAGGATTTTCAATGCATACCCATATCGATCAATCATATCCTGGCATACTGGATTCAAAGTTAGTTCAAGGAGCTAAATCTTGACAAATGGGCTTATTGAACTGGGTTAGGTTAGCTGGGAAAGTCATTTTGCACATCTTCTTTTATAGGTCAAGCTTAAGTCGTGTGTAAATGTATCATAACATGTAAGGAGCATAATTATTGTCAGCCTTCTGTTGGTAGTTCCGAAGAGGGGTGATGCTCTATGGCCAAGGATGGTGATAGCATAGTGACTTAGCAAAATACCCACATATTGTCCTCCCCATTAACTATGAATGGCCTACCAATATGACACCTGCCTATGATCGATTCTATCGAGCTGCAACCTGCTGCGACCCACAACACTTACCAAATCTTTTCCTGTTGACAGCAGTACTTTATGTTGAAATATAAGGGCTCAACCTACCCATCATTTTTAATGTGATTTGAAATTCATCTGATGTTCTTGGTGGTATCATTCTTTGACTCGATAGAGATGATCCCCTAACCGCCTGTTAGTTAGTTCAAATTGGTACAGGCTGCTGTTTCTTAGTTCAAATCGGTGCAGAACCCATTCATAAGTGTCAATTTTTGTAGCATGGGTGCTACTATGTCTGATGAGTGACTAACTTTGAATGTAAAATTTTCATGATTCAACTGTTATCACGATATCTGCTCGGTCATCAAAAGTCTCATCAGGTAAGTTCCAAGCATTAGATAAGAGATTAGGTAGCAATTGGGTACCTATATACAGCTGGTACTTTCGATATGAATGTGATACAAGATTGAATTTGTACACTTGATCAATGCTGCATCACTCTAATGGGTGTGGCATTCATAAACCTTGTCCACTGGAACCATACAGTCTGACTTGCATCCAAAGTCCAGCTAGAGTTGCTGGTCTGAGTCATTCTTTGTGGTGCATTGTGACATCAAAATCAGTCATCTTGGGGAAGTGATTAAGGGGGTCTTGGGATCTGACTTCTCAGGTATTTCGGCTTTGGTTATGAAAGTTCATTGGCAGTTTTGATATGAATGGTTGAAACTTCGTTGTTGCGATGAATAAATATCCATCATAGTTCCAGGAATCTCCAGTAAACCAGTTATAGAATTTGCGCATGTTGATCTTTATATCTCTTGGAAAATTTTATACTCCCTCCGTCTCAATAAGATCTTTCCCACTCTCCTCTTTTATTTGTCCCAAAAAGCATTATTGTGCAATTTTAAAATGTTACCAACATATAAAGCTTCTTCCTTGAAATTTGTAAAATGTAAAATAAGATCTTTTTGGGATGGAGTTTATGATGGACTTTGTGAACCTGATATGAAGTTAGTTCAAGGAGCAAGATTGACTAATGGAGGTTTACATTTACTATCCTGGGTCTGTGATCTGTGGCAAGATTGACTAATGGAGCCCCATTACCCATACATGGGCCAAGTCCATGCTATGTGTGTCAAACTTGGAGGTTACTACCGCAAATCAATTGTCAAGAGATAGAAACTCATAAGAATTTTTCTCACAAAAAAAATCAAAAATGGGGTACTTTTGTTGTACAGTTTTTGATTGATAGTCTCACATAGAGAAAACTGGCTCTGCACTAGGAAAAATGAGAGTTATCGCTTCCGTTGTTGTGTGAGAAGATCACAGTGCAATCTTCTCTTTGGGCAAGGAGTTTTGGTGCTTTTCAGTGCTCGACTTTGGGTGATTTGGCTAGAAATTGGAAAGCTGCTATAGTGTGATTGGTGTGTATTTTTTGTGTTCGCCAGTTTTGTATCTTCTTCTCTTATTAATGACTTTCTTCTTTTATCAAAAAATAAAAAATGAAAAATGAGAGCACCAACCTTCTAATTGGATTCACCTTGTGACTGCAGTTAAACTTCTTTTTCCTCTTTTTAGCTGGTCACAAACGTAAATGATGGAAGCTGAGAATTCCGTTCCTTCGTTGTGGATTGTGCTTATTTGTTTGTGACAAGTCACCAGGATTCCCAATGTGAAATTTTTATTTAATTTAAAGATAATGTCTGTTCTTCATTGGATTCATCTTCTGAACGCAATGATTGAAATTGATTTATAAACTGTCAACAAGTAATTTAGTTCAGTAGGACTGAGTTGACTCGGTGTTAATGTAGGCTGGTGGAATTGAGTTGTGTTACAGTATCTAAGGGTTATGGGGGGATAGAATTTAGCTGGGTTCACCATGAATGACCGCAGTTATACTTATGTCTGTTATGGTCTACACTAATTGCCGGTCGAGTTCAGCTGCTGGTCACCGCACTAGATGGTGAATTGGTCGCAGCTAATTGCGCATTATTGATTGTATTGTTCTTGATCACTTTTGATTAATTTCCTGGTACATTAAATATCGTGTTGAATGAGAAATGAAAGCTATCATACTTGGGTACAGTAAGCAGAGGTGCTTTCATGTCTCCAGTCATTTAGTGACATTTCATGGGGCAGTTGAGCTGCATTTAGTCCTTTCACTCACTCTGGGCGACTGACCATGTGCTCACGAATGGTGTTGCGTGTAATCACCGGTTTGAAATTTGTTACAGAACAAATATGCTACAAATATTCCTTTTAACTTTTTGATTTGAATAATTAAGGTATCTAAGAGCTAATGAAGAATAATCATAGGTACAATTAAGGTCTTATTGCTCAGAGTTCAATAAATGAAAGGAGGTGACCCTAAGTTTCATTTCAGTAGTAGTAAACTGTGGGGGAGAGAACAACTGCACATTTTGTTGCTTGGTCAAAGAGAGGAAAATGCTGCCATTCTTTCTCCTTAGGGATGAAGCATATTAATTTAATGCATAATCAATTATAGAGTTTGGTTTTTAGTAGAAAAAACATTGTATTAAGTAATATACAATGTGCATAGAAGTTGACATTATGTTAGGGATGATATTATAGTTGAGCATATTATTCTGCTCTATTAAGTGCTGTCCTTTTTGTGATTGTGACAATGCGACGTGATTATATTTTATGGTAGTTTGCTAGTTATTACATGATTGTGCCTTGTAATTCCAATTTATAATTTTGAACTGGTGGAGGAATTTGTGCTAGTTGATTTATACTTCAAATCTTTTCTAGTAATTTATATGGTCATCCAACAAAACTGCAGAAGGGATGTGATGGTTTTTCGGGGTGGATGTCTTCTTTTATCTATTTTATATTGGTTTGTTAGCATGGTGCAAACTCCACAGTGCTGTTATTTATGCGAACAGAGTAGAGGATGCTTGTCGAGCCAAGACGCACCCGTAAATGTTATGTAATTATGTTTCCACCATTGTTCATAATGTACTTCTTCCATCCCAAAAATCTGTGTCAATTTTTGAGGAAATCTTGTCCCAAAACGAGTTTCAATTTTCTTGCGAAGTTACCAAATTCATGTGCTTCATTTTCTACGTACAATGCTACGATGTTACCGTCAGGAGTTGACTTGTGTACATATTTACCGGTATTGCCTATGCGTTCACATTCTTAATTTCTGCATAAATTGTAGACTGACATTTTAGACTGAGGGAGCACATCTTAATTTCTGCATAAATTTTTTATACTGACACACTTTAGATGGAATTAAGGAGCACATCATTTTGATATCATCTGCCCATGGAGTAGCTTCTACTCGGAGAAGGAAAGCTACGATAATGCTCAGGGTAGTGTGATGATGGAGAAAGAACCCAGCGTGACTACACTTGTTGTGTGATGATGGCCCATGGCCTTTTAAAACAAACACCTGTTTTGTCTTCTCACTTTCACTGAAGATGCAATATCAGCGCTCTATAGGGGCAAACACTGATGTCACAAAGCCCCAAGTGCAAGCAAGTCTTGGAAGCAAATAAGGGCAATGTGTGTCCTAGTTGAAGATTGAAGACGGTTTAGATGTACTAATAAATGTTCTTATATTTGAAGTTGCATGGAATTGAGAACCCTATTGCAAAAAATATGGATGTGTGTGTTATAGGTTGGGGGTGCGGGGTGCCGGTCCCGGTCCCGAGCCCGCTGAAGATAAGAAATGAAAAAGTGCTTTTCATCCTAGATACCGGAGGAGGTCCCATTTTAGAATACAAAGTTTGTATTGTTATGAATGGAGAG
The DNA here is from genome assembly GCA_028566635.1 of Lobelia cardinalis. Lineage (NCBI taxonomy): Eukaryota > Viridiplantae > Streptophyta > Magnoliopsida > Asterales > Campanulaceae > Lobelia > Lobelia cardinalis. Next base: position 18,664,714 of record JAOWAN010000001.1, on the reverse strand, counting down.
GGACCCATTTTTGTGTCAGTCTAGCCATTTTAGAAGCAGCTCAGACTGAAAGGGAGTATTCCAATCTGCTACTGATCAATTCAGACACTGTTGTTCATCAAATTGGTATTGGCATTGGCAATTTGGCATGATGCTTTATTAATTAAATGTATCTTTCATGGCAATTGTCATGTATCCCTTCATATATATCCTTATTTATCAATTGAGTAGAATGTGCCCATATTTGAGGGCACACAATAAAAAAGTAAATCATATATATAAAAAAATTATAATAAAAAAAGGTAATTAAATATATATAAAAAAAAATTTAATAATTTATAGTGAAATTATAAAGAGAGGTAGAGCGGGAAAAAGAGAGAAAGGGAAGTGTGTGAGTGAGGAGGGAGTAGTGTGGGGGGAGGAAGTTGGTAGTAGGGGGTATAGGGAGAGTAGACTAATCTTCTGAATGTTTCATCGAGTAATAATAAATTTTGCCGTGTTTTCTAAGATAGATTAGTCACTTTTGATAATTAATTACCAACAAGTTAGCATATGCTCAGGAAAGATGGGGTGCAGTACACCAATATCAATCATCTTATTGGTCAAACTCAAAGTGAGAATAGAAAATGACCTTAGTTTGCTGTAATTGTCTCCTACAACTACTGGGCTGCTAGTAGTGAGAGGTCCATTAATCATTCATCACTCTCGACCCTTGCCTCCTTCCACCCTCTTCAACCCAACCCCCCCTTCCACCCCCTACCCCCTAAAAGGTATTGCACTTAAAGAAAATTGTGATCCCATTCCATTTATGCAATGCTAAACCAAAAGAGAACTTATATGCAATGCTAAACCAAAAGAGAACTTATATCTCAATCACATCATGAATGTTCTTCACCCATGCGAAGCAAATAGTTAGGCATAACAAGAATTTTGTTTTAAACACTGTTGTGGTCAGCAACAAACTCCATATACGTTCTTAGACATGCATTGTTTATTCTCGAGTAATCGGCATATTTTATTTAATGTTTGTTTCATCAATAATTGTAATTTGTTCGTCGCAGAATTTAACAACTTGTTGAATCTTATTTATAGGCAAGACTTTTTATAAATTGTTCGTAGACTAAAGAATGTTTTTTTTTTTTTTTTTCCTTTTCAATTCTAAGTATTGTGATATACTATGAAATTTTCTTACCATTCTTTTACCGATAATCTTTAAGTTAGCTTATATTGAGCATACAATTATGTTGATTAGGTTCATCATTGGAGTTCATTTTCACTTGAATAAATGTACTTATAACACTTGCATCTTACTGCCTTAATTGTTGACTCCTCATCTAGAGGCAATAAGTTCGAGAAGTGGTGGCACAAAGATGTGTCCGTATTTATTAATTTATTTCTCCAAGTGGAGAAGCAAGAAAAACAGAGGTTGGGCTTCTCTTCTTCATGCATTAATGTCACAATATTAAATATCCTTGGCCCTTGTTCACATGCACTAACTCACATGGTCAATCCAAGAATTCCTTATCTCAACATTAATTTTCTTAATTGATAAGAATATACATTTTATTCTTTTCTATTACTATATATTGAATAATATTGCTTTGCCTTCCTCTGCTACAGAAGCACAATTGGGAACCCCCTTCAAAGCACTCTGTCTCAAGAATTGTGTTTTACCTATATTGGTTTTAGTGCAATGACAGTTTTGAAGGAAACACAGAATGCTTCTTTATTGTGTTTCCTGTTTGCCCTTCTAAAATTTCCTTAAATGTGTCTAGTAGATTTTTGTTCCAAGGAAGTTTTCCAAGAAAGGAAAATAGTTGCAGGTATGACAAGTGCTTCTCTTCCCTCGATTGCCTTACTTTTACGGTCTTCAAATCTTTGTGAAATTTGAAGAGCGCAAGAGAGAAGTTCAATCCTAACCCTTTGGGTGGAGGAAGAACTGGCAGGTGTTGGAGCTCAGGATCAGAGAGGGAGAGAGAGATGCCTGCAGTGTGGTTTGCTTTAAAGAGGTCACTGCACTGCAGAACAGAGCCGTCAGATGTTTATGATCCAAGGTCAAAAGGGGGAAACTTGACCAAAATATCAACAAAGAGATCATCAACAGGGAGATCAGGGTGTTCAAGATCAATAGCAAATCTCAAGGATGTCATCCATGGGAGCAAGAGACACATGGAGGAAATGCCCACAACAAGTGCCAGCCCGAGATCCATTGGGAGCAGCGAACTCGTAAACCCGATAAGCCATGAAGTTGTCCTAAGCAACTCAACCTGTGAGCTCAAGATCACAGGGCTTGGTTCTTTTCAAGATGGCAATGGAGGGGAAAGTGTCTCTAAATTTGAGGGTACCCTTAAGCCAGGCACACCTGGGCCTGGTGGTCTTCTAGTGTTCCCTTCTAACAAGCCAAGAAGTTCACCTAATAGAGTTCATAGGAAGAGCACACAAAATGGTCTTTCTAGGATAAGAGGGATAGGGTTAGGGCCTGGATTTGTGGCTGTTCCTTCTAAGCCTAGGTCTTCCTTTGAGGCAGAGGGACATGGGTTGACTGGTTTGACTTGCCATAAATGTGGTGGGCAGTTTGTCAAGTGGGAAGCTGCTGAAGCCCATCATCTTTCTAAACATGCTGGTAAGAGCAAAACCTGCAATTCATTATAGTTTTACTAAAATTGAATGCATTGATGACTCTTGGATCAATGCACTAATTTCACTGATTAAAGAATAAACCACGTGGGGAAAACCATTTTTTGTATTTGCCTTCTTTAATCTCGTTCTCTCACTCACAGCCTCTATATGCTGTTCCGGAATTTAAAAAAATAATAATAATAATGTCAAGCTCTTTCAAATTTTTGAAAGTGAGAGTTACATACTTACAGTGGCAAGTGATTGGCATGGCCAAGCCAATTTTGTATAAGGATGGGGTAATTAACATAATATTCAATCTTGATTGAACCTCTACCCTTCTGTTTTAAGAGGGAAATTTTTTGAAGGGAGAAGGTGGCATTCTACAAATCCAAGATTTGATTGATTTCCCCTTATGGATCGTAATCTTCTCAACACTTTTTATGCAGTTACTGAGCTTCTCGAAGGAGATTCATCTAGAAAAATTGTGGAGTTAATTTACAAAACAAGCTGGTCAAAATCCAACAACAATGGTGGAGGGATAGAGAGGATTCTGAAGGTCCACAACATGCAAAAAACTCTAGCTCAATTCGAAGAACACAGAGAAATGGTGAAGATCAAAGCTAGCAAACAGCCCAAGAAACACCCACGTTGTCAAGCCGATGGAAATGAGCTTTTGCGCTTCCACGGCACACTAGTTGAATGCTCTCTAGGCGTCAGTGGTTCCTCTAACCTTTGCACATCAGATAATTGCAAAGTCTGCCAGATTTTAAGGCACGGGTTTTCAACGAAGAAGAGAGACAGTGGCGATGCTGGTGTTGGTATTGGTGTTTTTACGACTTCCACGAGTGAAAGAGCATTTGAATCTATTGAAGTAAAGAGCGAAAATTCCTATTTACGGAAGGCTTTGATAGTTTGTAGAGTGATTGCTGGGAGAGTGCACAGACCATTGGAGAATATTCAAGAATTGGCTGGTCAATCTGGATTTGATTCACTGGCAGGCAAGGTGGGTCTTTATTCAAATATTGAAGAACTTTATCTGCTAAATTCAAGAGCTCTTCTTCCTTGCTTTGTGATTATTTGTAAACCATGAATAGTTTTAAAAAAGAAGGGAGGGGGGGGGGGGAGGGGGCTATTTTTTACTACTATTGTTTGGAATTTAGGATTTACTGTAAATTATCGTCATTTTTACTTTCTTTTAATAAATTTAATTTTGTTCTTTTCATTATCCATTTCCTGCAATAGATATTCATTTCATCCTCTCAGTCTCAAAGCTAGGGATCATTTTTGAGTGTAAAAGAACAACGGGACAAGGCAACGTTGTGAAAATCTGTTGGAGATAACAATCATGTCATTTCAGATGACTCCACCATCAGATGACTTCTTCATCAGATACCTTCAGATGACTTCTTCACCATCAGATGACTTCTTCATCAGATACCTTCTTCATCAGATGACTTCCTCCAAGGGTGTTAAGGGTGTTAAGGGACTAAGTGTCTGTTAGAAATCAGTTAGTTAGATGACAGCTAACTGTCATTCCTTTCTTCTATTCAGTCTCACGCTTGTTGATACAATATATAACAAACTCATAACTCTGTATTTTAA
>JAOWAN010000001.1:18648470-18660414 GCA_028566635.1 Lobelia cardinalis | reverse complement strand
GAGAGAGAGAGAAGAGAGGGGAATGGGGGGAGAGACGAGAGGGGAATGGGGGAGAGACGAGAGAGGGGAGGGGGAAGGGGCCGAATGACAGGGGGGGAGGAAGAGGGAAGACAAGGTTTGGGATTTTTTTTAAAATAAATTTTTAATTTAAACCTTTTACTTCTCATGAGGGCAAAATGACAGCCAGAACATTAGAAAACCTACATTAATTGAATTTCGTTAAGTTTCTAACAAATTCGTCAAAAAAACCACATGTCGAAATAAAAATGCAATATTAGAGTTCATTTCGAAACTTTTGGAATCTGGGGACCTGTTTCGAAACTCCACGAAAACTTTGAGGCCTAAAACGAGATTAACTCTTAAATTAATGAGAAAGAATATGTAGATGAAAAGTATGATGAAATATATCAATAAAAATCAATGATGAATAAGATATATGATCAAGTATACCGATAAATCAATATTAAAAAATTCATAAACATTTTATAGAGATTCAGCCGTAAGTGATCAATGAATATCAAAAAATTAATAAAACTCAAATTTGTGATCCAACTCTAAGAAAAAATTAGTATTTTTAAAACTTAAAAAATAAACGTCATTTGTATTTTATATTTTTTTTTAAAAAAAAGGCAAAACCGGTACCCTTATTTTTTGTTTTTATTATTTTCTTAATGGCACTAGAAAACCACCGACGTCGTAGACTCGTAGTTAACACTTGTTTGCTTGACTAATCATCACAACCTTCTTTACTTGGGATGCAGCGACAAAGACAAATGCAAAACGTGTATAGCTAAACAATAAAGATAGCTAGCGCGGGCGAGGGCGAGGAGTTGGAGTAGATTTGCTCAGGTGTATTGAGTTTGTTCCCGTGAGCCCAACGCAAACCGATCTCTCTCCTTTCTCATCCCATCTCCCTCTCTGTTGCTTCGTACAAAGATTTCCCAAACAGTCTTACCTATACAGAGAGAGGATAAATAAAGATAACCCAGAAAGACTCTTCTGTAGATAGAGACAATTACACAGAGAGGGAGAAAAAATGGCGAAAAAGAAAGCAACAATGACTCTGAAAGACTTCCATGGCGGTTCCATCCCTTCTGATCTTCCCCTCCCTTCTGCCCCTGGCGTGTAAGTTCTCTTTTTAATCTCTAAATTTTGGATCTATTGATTTGCTTTAGATCTAATCCTTTGTTTTGACCTATTGTATGAATTGGGTTTCGTTTAGTAGATGAAATGATCTGTTTCTTGAAAACCCTAGTCCAAGATTCAAGTTTTATTATTTGGTTCTTGGTTTCTTTGTGTTGTGTAGTATTGTGAGGCCTTCTAATCATGTTGGGTTTGACCGACAACCGGCTTGGGGGAACCCTCTGGGGAGGTCTGATCATAGATTGCGACCTGGGTCAGCTGGGTCTGTCAGGAATCTTGATGATAAGACCCCTTTTCTATCCCACACTGCTCCAATTGGTCGGAATTTCGACGAGGACGAGCGGAAGCCATTGGATGGGGGTTCTGCTCCTCGTCGGACTGTTAGTGATGACAGCTCTGTGCCGAAACTGGATAATCGGTCTGCAGGGACTGTCTCCGGTCGGCCTGCTACTACTCCTGTTACTCATGGTTCGGGCGGTAATGTGGGTTCTTCCGCAGCGAGGTTTAGTGAGGTTGGGAGTGGTGGAGTGAATGCATCAACCCTTAGTGGTGGTGCTTTGTATTCGAGGGGGGAAGGGAGAGCGAGTAATCAGAATGTTGGTCGGGGGCCGGCTGTTGGTGGGTCATCTCCTAATGCGTGGGGGCTGAGGAAGGAGCCAGCTGTGTTTATGGAGCCTGTTGCGGCTTCTTGGTCAGCTCCTGATGCTGTCTCCAAGTTAGCCCATGCTAGTGCGCTTGAGAAAATATCTTCTGGTCGGTGGCACTCTAAGCAGCATGGTCAGGTAGACGTTGAGGTTATTCGACATTCTGAGGTGGAGAGCGAAGTGTACCCTAAAGGTGGTGTGTATGATAAGTATGCATACAGTTCGATGGATTTGGCTGGTGGGAGGGAATATAATGATGCAACATTGGCTAGGCATGCCGATAGGAGTTTGGCTGTTGATGATGGAGCGCATGTTGGTGTAAGGGACTTACAAGATTATAAGAGGAGCAGGTCTCCTATGCAGCCAGAGGCAAAAGATAGGAAGTCTCCTGTAAGTGTTGATGGGGCTCCAGTTCAATCTCCTCGGAATGCTGGAATATTTGGTGGGTCAGAGTTGCAACCACCAGTGTCTTTGGAACCATTGGAGAGGCCAAAGCTGAAGTTACTTCCAAGATCAAAACCAGTTGACAGTGTAGAACGTCCTGTTGGTTATAAGCAGGTATATCACTTTGTACTGTTTAATTCTGCACTTCTTTTGAAATTCCTTTCTATCGGTTTTTGAGTCTGACTTAACGACATTGTCTTTTCCGTGCATGTAGCCTTATCTACAATCAAGTGATCCTGGCGTTGTGAATACTGGTGGTGAAACTCACAAGAATGCAGATTCAGCATTCCATATGTTAGCTGGACCTGAAAATGGTAATCCGGCAGTAGAGCGACCAAAACTGAGTTTAAGGCCACGGTCACAGGCTTCTGAACAAGTGGAAGGAAATCCTGATAGAGGAAGGTTGGTGTTTTTCATAGCTCTAGCAAATAACAAGTTATCATTCACTTCATCAATTCTTCAATATTTCTTCCCGATGTTGCCTATTTCATGGTAATTTATATTAATTATCTGCACAACAATAAAAAAATATATTAAACCAATGATGATGTTTTTATGTAATTATTGACTAATGATATTAAACAATTAAGGTGGAATAACTATTCTAAACCAACGTTCTTTGCCTAAAGGTCCTATTATACCATCATACTCTCTAAAAAGCATGAAAAAACCTTATACTTTCTATAGGGTCTTCAAAAACTCATTTTCTTTAATTTCCAGCCAAAAAATTAACGGAACTAATGACATGGTAGTCGCATGGAAATTATTACATATGTGTAATTTTCAAAATATTAGGTACCTAATTAAAAATAAACGAAAGTAAAAGAAAATCGAAAGATACTTGGATATAAAACAACAAACCAAAAAAAATTCTCTTCTTACCCATACTACTTCTCGTACACAAACTTAGCAAAAATTTAACTGCCTGCAGCTTTTTGGCGAGTTATTCCCCCCCTCCTCTCTTTTGAATCGACGAACCCTAACTCATGATTTGGGGATTTTGATATATGGGGGAAAGGTTCCTGCCAATCATGTCATTTGGTCTTAAGGGGTAATTTAGGATTTTTGGTTTATTATTATTATTATTATTATCAATATTTATATTTTTTGATTTTGTAGAAAGTAGAATCTTCTAATATTTATCTAGGTGCACTTCCGTTATCGGCTCCGTTAATGTTTTGACGGAGAATTAACGAAAATGGCTTTTTTAACACCCTACAGAAAGTACAAGGTTTTTTCATGCTTTTAGAGACTACAATGGTCTAATAGGACCCTCAAGCAAAGTACGTTGGTTAGAATAGTTATTCTGGCGATTATGTAGTAAGATTGATCTGTCTGCCAAGGTATGAAAAGGTTATAAAGTAAGAGTTGTTAGTCTGATCATGCTATGAGGTTGCAAAGAGAATGTCCTTTGTATTTGTTTTTTACGGTGATATGTTTATTTATCAGTATCACATAGTTTGCAACTTGTTTTGTGCCTGATTGATTTTGTAGTTTGACAACCAACTGTTGTCTTCTGAATATTGTTTCTTTTAGTCTTTGTTTTCGGTTGCTTTAAAATCTGTGGTTCGTCGCATCTTTGGGCATGATAGCACTAGCTGCACTCTATATGTCATGAAATGGCAATTTGCATCTTCTTTCTTTTGCATTTTGTATGTTTAGAAGTGTGTGGTGTGGCTTCCATATCACATTAAACACGTCATACGGTTGGAAAATGACCTAAATACTCCTTGGGAAGGTCCCGTCCTGCACACTTAGCATCGCAACTCGAAACTCAGCTTATGCTTTGCAGTACGCCTCGCAAGACACTTTGACACTTGGGCAAAGTTGAGCTCCACTGCACTCAAGCTGGGCACTGCACCCCATGACCTTCCCTCCTACAAGGGGACATGGAGAACCCCTCATCTCCACTTGAAAGCAACCCTAGAACTGTGGGATGGGACCTTGGATTGGCTTCCATGCCACACCAAACGCATCATAAGGTTAGAAAAAATTGTCCTCCATACATAGTATCACATGGGAAACTAGGCATGTATTTTGTAGTACATCTCATCGCGAGACACCGTTGCACTTACGCAAAGTCAAGCTCCATCGGACTCAAGCTGGGCACCTCATGACCTCTCCCTCCCACGGGGGAACATGGAACCCTTCTTCTCTACTTCAAAGCATCCTAGAAAGCACCTCAGGGGATTCATGGATCTCCCCGCGCTAGGGGGTCCTCCATGCCTGGTATGATATCAATCGGATTTTTGGAATGTTAACCTGAGATCAAGAGTTCGTTAGCATGACCTTAGCCTTGACTTGAGGAGAAGCTCAGCCTTCGGCCTTGGCTAGAGAAGACTAGTAAGCGGCCGACAAGGGAACCTTCTTGGGTCACTCGTCATGACCCAATTTGCTGACCAATCAAACGTATTTTTTAGACAGTGACTAGACATTCACTATAAATAGTGACCATTCATGTGATAAATTAATTGCCAAGCTATTTTGGACAAGTCCCAAGAACAGTCTACCGATTCGCTGCCCTCTCTCCTGACCCGGCTATGTCTTGCTCTTCACCTCGTCTCCATCCTCCTTTGATCCTCGACTAATAGAGTGTAACACTGCTCCATACGGTACCCTCCGTGACTAGGCACTCCAACTAGCGCCACCCGGCATTACTCTACTTTAGCATTAGATATTTTGAATTTGCTCACAAATATTTTTGGATTACTTGAGTTTAGTTCTAACACTCGCTATTCTACATTTTAAAAGTAAGATAAAATGTATTGCACGTAAAATTGAAGCAAATCAATTGCTAAACCATTTTTTCTTGCTTCTCCTCCACACCATTGAGCTGAAATTGTGTAACGCTCAATCATGTTAGCCTTTGCTTGTGTTGTAGTAAAACTCTTACAATAAACATGCGTATTGTTTCTTTCTAATAGGTAGAGATGATATCAGTTTATCAAGCGGCACTAATGATGACACCACATAGCATATGATGCCACCGTGTTAAATTTTGTGGAGAGTGAGAGCATGGGTTGGTCAAGGAGTGTGAGCAAGTAGATGTTGTAGACATTCGTAAATTGAGATCCAACTCTTTAGGATCAGCGTTTTAAGAGATCAACTGCTGGCTCTAGGTCTCTTGGCTGTTTGAACTTGTGGTTTTGAGGTTCAAAAACTTGCTCTTGCTAAAGAAATATCTTAGATGAGTTTGTGGTCCTAGGAAGAAAGTTCTGACAGGAGACAAGGATATTAGGAGTTTTTGCAATAATGTATTTGGCGTTCTTTTATTTATCCAGGAATTTTGCATTAAATTTATCTATTAAATAATGATTATCATTCCTATTTTTATTATTATGCGTTTTGTAATAAATCTGTCCGTGAGAATCCATCTAGAATGCCACAACTTCCAAAGGTCACATTTGGATCCTCAAGGAGATGGGTTTTCTTTGAGTTAAGGTAGAATGGTGTGCACAAGTCTGAGCTGCTACACAGTAATCTGTGTGCTTTTTGGTTTTTTGTTAGTTTTTTGGTGGACTTCTTGTCCGCCTTCTTTGTACCCTCGTGCTTTATTCAATGAATTTTTTTTATCTTTACAAAAAAAATATGGTGTGCACAAGTCTTAATGGCACTTGTGCTGAAATGCACATTTTTTTTTTTAATGTTTTCATTCAGGAATAAATGATAGGAATTACTGGTGTCAAAAAAAAATAAAAAATGATAGGAATTACTCTTCAGGGAATAACCTTATATTCCGATTATATTATTTTGGGGTACCAACCCTAAGTTGCCTTAGCAATTTTTTTTTGGATTTTATAATCAACTAATGCAGTCCAGGACTCCTACTATTTCCAGATAATTTGAGGCTTATAAATACTCATGTGATCAATCTCCCAATGCCCAGTTGAATTGTTTTGAAAAAACCCTTGTGATTGGTGGGCTTCAAGCTTTCCCGAAAGTGTTTTCATGGTATGTGGACTAGAGGTCCTGTGTTAAGCTTATGCCATTACAGAAACCATATCCTTTTCTTTTTCGTCCTTTCTTCTGGGATTCCATACATGCGCACCTCGAGCATCAATGTCAGAGAAGGGCACTGAAAATGCATTTAATGAAATAAATGTGAAGTGTGAACAGAAACTGAGTAGATATAAGAGTTGCTAGTGTGGCGCCAAACAACCATAGTGAAGAAAAGCCCCAAGTTAATTACATATGCACCATATTCTGAAAATTAGCAATCTCAGATGATATATGGTTGTTAAGTTAAGAAACTGTTGGAGGTTGAATTGTTCTTCATGACATTTGTTCATTCTTTTTTATCAGTTGATTTTCCTTTTGTCATTGCATCTCTGTAGTCCAGATTGCTCGTTCTATCCAATACCTATTCCCCCGCCCCCGCCCCCGCCCCCGCCCCCCAAATCTGATGTATCCTTGCTGGTTCTGTCTTTCACTTAATTAAAGCCGTCATTTGAGCTTTCATTTGCTTATATTCATTCCGTCGGGCCTTTGTGCTTTTGCTCGGTGAAATAGCGATGTTTAGATATAGTGTACAGTTGTGGTACAACTTCGGTGTCAATTTTCTTTTTACACAACCAGCCTAAAATCATATGATTTGATAAGAGTCTTCTCCTAAATGCGAAGGTTCAACCACGTCCTAAGTTTTACTGACATCAATTTTAATTTTGATGCTAAACTAAATAGGTTTTCATTTCAATGGTTGATAGGAAAACCACATTTACAAAAACTATATACATGAATTTTCCACCTGAAATCAAGGTAGAATGTTTGTTACTTCATGTATGACATGAACCAATTGAGTTTTCAAATCAGTTGGCATTATATTTGTAACGACCCGAGCCCAAAAATCTAATTTGCTAGGTCACCATCTTACTGGGCCATCGAGTGCATGGTTCTACTTGACTGACTGCTGAACAATCCATGAGTGATTGTTGGTGCTCAATTGTAGGTGTCCACCATACAAAGCTCCATTTATTTCAATAGGTCTGATGTGGAAATGTCGCCTCACTATATCTCCCACGGGAGTGATTGGTTATATTCCTGAACATATGTTCATGGCTGTCTATTTATTCACATCTACTCCAACATCTATTTTGGTGTTGATCCTTTTTTAATGGAACTGACTGGTTATTATATTCAACTCTGACCCAGGAGCACTTTGTTTGGTGGCGCCCGCCCAAGAGAATTGGTAAGCATTTCTACACTCTCATTATATTTGGAATCTGGAACTCCCTGAGATTCATATAGAGAATTGTGCTATGTCTAGAAATAAATTGGGAGTTTGGGACACATTGTAATTAGTAGCCATTCTTCCACCTTTGTGTAGTTTAAGTTTACCTAAGCGCTGGCTAAATCTGTTTTCATAAATGAAGCATCAACATGTTGTCCATGTTCTTTTTTGGCCAGCTATTTTAAAACATTGTATGTATCCAGTGTATATACCCTTTCTGTTCATGTTTATTCAATGGTGGTCCATCTATCTGGATCTTAGCTTGATTGTGCTGCTGATGGTGCTGTCAGGTTCTCAAGGAACGAGGCATTGATGATGTTGTACTGAACAATCACGACGTTGGTCAATCTCCTAATAGGTAAACATTTTGTGTTATTCCTCTGATTATATTCTGATGAGATTGCACTTATGTAGCCATCTCTATCTATATTTGTTCTTGTGTTCAACATTATATTTCTAGTACATATATTTCCAGTACTTTCATTTCGTGAAATGATGATAAATAGGGGTGGTACAAGGAAAAGTAGAAAAAACAAGAGGGTCTAAACTGTTCATGAGAGGTATCCAAACCTCCTATTTGTACTTACTTTTTGTTCTTTGTTCTTGTTTACTTTCGGTGATCCAGCTTTTGGATTTTACTTTTGGCTTTGATAAGGAGTTCTGCTACACCTTCTTCTTCTACTTCATTTTACCTTTTTCTCTTTCTCTATTTTAGATGAAAAATCAGTTTTGTGACAATTTGGCAGTAGGTTTTCAAGTTATTCGTTGTGTACGATGTAATATTAATATTGTCAAATTGTTCATTGAAGGATCAAACAAGATACTCCCAGGACTGAGACTTTGCCTTTGCATGCAACTCCTATTCGTCACAATGGAAAAGTTGAGAATCCCCCCCTTGATCACAGGATTGGAAAGAGTAGTGAGAGGAGGGACAACCGGGTGGATGCTGAAAAAGCAGATGTGCAGCAGAGGAGGAACTGGAGAAATAATGACAATCGCAAGAGCAGTAGGGATCTTGAGAAGCCGCAGCCACAGGAGAGGCCTCCTTCACCAGAGACTTGGCGCAAGCCTATTGAGCAGCCACCCTCTCCTGGACAACGCTATGGTAAAGCTAGTTCCGCAGTTGAGCTTGCCCAAGCCTTCTCAAGATCTGTTTCTGAGCCAAAGATAGCGCCTGATAGGTTTCCTGGCCAGAGAGGTCTTCCAACCCAAGGCCAAGTTCCTTTCTCTAGGCTGACCGGACCTACACCAAGACCCCAGATTAACGGATACTAACTCTTGTATGCCCATGGGAAGAGCTTTTATGAAGATAGTATCTCCATTGGGATACCATTGGGCATCTGCACGATCTGGAATGAGTGGTTCTAAAATCATTTCTACTGCCAATTTGGATGATGCGTGCTGTAGGGGTGGCTACATTTGATGCCATATCCCCTACCAATAGAATGGGGGAAACGCAAAGACAATAAACTAGTACTTGACAAGTAATACTTGTGCCATGTTTTTTGGCTGTTGTCATGATTAGTGTCAGTATCAGTATCTCATTGTAGGAAGAACAGATTTTGTTGGTGCTGATCATTTGATTTGGAATTTAAGTCTTAATGGTGATTTTATGATAAAGATTGATGTTTCTTAAGGCCACAGTTTGTTGATGCCTTTTTCAGTCTTATCATTGCTCTTGAGCTATTCAACAAGAAGTAGGTTTGGCCAACATTTATTAGAAAAAATATTTCTTTTATACTTTCTGAAAAAGGGTATTCCTCATCTCAAACTTTTGTTGAAAAATGTGTTTTTACAAAGGGATATATTATTTAAAAATATTTAATGAATTATTTTTTCTGATTTCGTGCCCCTGAACACGAACATTTTCTAGTTGTGCTATGATTTAGGAGAACTGAAAATGCATGAGTTTTGATGCATGTATTCTGTATACAGAATTTACTTGTAATAAAAAGTAAGGTTTTGATGATCAATATATCAAAGTTCGTTTTTCTTTAGTTGATGGTGGAATACTTTTTTATATTGACGTAATTTTCTTATGCAATAAGATTTTTACTAAACAATTTCTTTTATAGAGAAAAATTGAACTGCTATCCATTATGATACAGGTGAAGTCCTGTCACATACAAATCTTGAACTCACTTCACAGTTTCGCAACCATTTTGTGGCATGTTGTGGCAGAAAGTATACAATCAAAACCAAAAGCAGATAGGCAAGAGACTGAAGAGTTGAAGAGAAGAACACATTAAAATAAGAATGCCGCCGAGGGAACCGAAGGAATACTTGCAGAGGTATCTAGAAGCCTGCAACAAGGAATCATCTAATCAAGAACTATATATCATCAAACTACCAAGTTCAGTCAGCGAAGAAAGGATCACTGACTAGTTACCTCAATTCAATTTTGCTCTGGGAGGCTCCAAGTTTTGGCTTTGAACTTATAACACCCTTCACCAATCGAGTGACATCTTCCTTCGCAACATCATCCTCGGAAATTGTGCACAACGATGGGCGCCACTGTAAAGGCGTCACTGTGCTTCTGCCGCCAACCTTTCTGGATCGGTAACTCTTCTTATCGCTGCCCGGAGCATGCACAAGGCTGGTGGTTTCTTCATCCGGTGGAGCATTTGCTGGAACATAACGTCCAGGAGCAGCACCACAGCAAGGAACAAGGTTCAGCAAGAAGCTCATTTCTAGTACTGCAGGTTAGAGGCTCTTTCTATGTTTGAAGAGATTCCCTGCTTGTGTGGAGTTTGGAGAATAATTTGCTTAAGAAGAGAAAAGAGAATTATGTAATGAAACCATATTTGTCCTATTGTTCTCTGTGTCCATGTACAATTTTTTTTTTTTTTTTAATAATTTAAGGTGGTGAGGTGATTTATAGATTAAAAGAATGGGCTAAATATGGCGTCATGTAGGGTGTCTTTGGTATGTTGGGTCAACTTTGAAGACGGCAGGTAAAGATTGACGTTTTGAGTAAATTGCACCGAATGCTCTTGTTGTTTTGTTGATTAGTGTGCTATGTGTTTTCCTACATACACAAGATTTAAATAGAAAAACAAACAAAATTGGGATGTCATGAGATATGGGTAACTGCGTCAAGAGCAAGTACACACACAGCATACGTCGGGGGGATATAAAAGATCCAAATTAAAGATGATGGATGTATAACAGTATTCAGAAAAAGTGCAGGGCCATTTGATGAAGTTTATCCAATTTTAGAAGACAAAATAGAGACATCATGATACCAGTTTGTATATGGAATGACTAGGCTCATAAAAATTATAAATTATACACATAACATAATTTATGTGCATTATGTATAAATTATGTGCATAATTTATATTCATTATGTGTATTATGAACGCTCCTAGCAAAGAGCGCCTAAACACTCTATATAATTTTCTTCATAACACATCATCAACTGCATAAAATTTGAATTTGTATTTTTACATCTTCAAGGTATAAATTCGTACATAATGCGATTGATATTTGCGATTTACTTATTTTTTTTGAGAAAATACTGGCTGGCTCATAACTAATTGAGTGATACCAGGGACGGACACCAACAAAAGTGACGTTTGGCATAGTTTAATTACCGTTCACATTATTATGTGCTGGTTCACAATCAAGGTAATTAATCTCTACTTGCCAATAATATTCTTGTAGAAATTATATGGAGCGCACATGCGCTCCTAGCAAGGAGCGTCTATGTGCTTCATATTCATTCTATTACGTTGTTTTGTTCATGTTTTATAATTAAATGTTCATTTTATTTTTTTTTAATGTTATTGTTGATTTTTAATAACAATGATAAAAATGAACATTTAGTTTTAGACAATGAACAAATAACGTAATAAAATAAATATTGTCACATAGACGCTCCTTGCTAGAAGCGCATGTGCGCTCCATATACGGACTGATATTCTTGTGACCAAATTTTTGTGATTTTTTTTTAATGTCCAATTAATATTCTTATTGAACTTGAATACAAAATGAGTTGATGATAATAAATTAGATATTTTATTAATTAGTTGTAGAATCTACATATTATACAATTATTAAGTAAATGACAAATTATTGTGTATCTAAGTTTTTATAAATTATTTTTATCGCTCTAACACTAATTACTCCTAATTTATTGGATATAGCTTAATCGTTGATGGTTAGATTAGGATTTGAGCAAAAAAGAAATATCCTTTTCTAATTGTTTTGAAAGTGATTGTTTGTATTAGACTAACCCTTCCAAGAGCTTAACGTCAGAGGTGTGTTTGCAGTCGTTTTTTTCTAATACAACTTTTTTCTAATTTTCTTTCTAATCCTCTTCCGTCTACTTTTTTCTAAAACAACTTTTCTTCTATCTTTTTTTTTCCTTCCTTCCTCTCTCTCTCTCTCTCTCTCTCTCTCTCTCTCTCTCTCTCTCTCTCTCTCTCTCTCTCTCACTCACTCACACACTCTCTCTCTCACTCTCTCACACACACACACACAC
>JAOWAN010000001.1:18580979-18598035 GCA_028566635.1 Lobelia cardinalis | reverse complement strand
ACCTTTCAGATATTTCTTCATCAATCCACACAAAATAGCAACACTTTTTCCTCGGATCCTTAACAATAAAATCAAAATGTACCCGTTTGAATGGTATTTTATTTTAAGACAAATAACATATGGAATGGAGAATCACTAACCTTGTAGTTGGCACAACCAAAGAATCTCCTGCCAGGATTTTCTTCACTACCCGAAGTCCGCATTGGTGATGGTTCACCACAATAGCAATGGCGAACGATCCGACCTTCAACCCTGCTACTGCCCTCCGAAGCCATTGTAGAAGAACCCTAATTTCGCTCAGATTTGGATACCCCAAAATTTTGTTCAACGGTTGAAGACGCGTGTAATATACAAACCGAGTCAACTCAAATTCAACTAAAATGTGATCAGACAATATTACCCTTCCTATTTTACAGAAAAAACAAGATCTCACCGATTTCTTACAGAAATGTCATCCCGATTGTGTCCAGGGGGTCAATTGGGACGCGTGGTTACTTTGGGGGGCCATATGGTGCAAGTTTCGGTCTGGGGGGTTAACTGAAATCGGAGGGATAATTTGGGGGGCGGAAAATTTTTTTTCCCACTTTCACATAGTGAAAGGTAAGTGGCGAGGCCATTCAGGACAGCTTGGGAATGAATTTGCTTGCGTTGGTCCTAGATTCAGGTAGAGAAGAGGGAATGTACCGGTGGGTAGGGTTTGCGGGAGTCATTTGGAATGGAGAAAAATCTTGTAGAAAAGAGGTATTTTCGGTATAAAAAGGGCGGTACCTAAAAATTTAAGGCCACATTTAGCACCGCCTAATCAAAATTATATAATTATTCTTTTCTTAAAACCCTTTTTAAACCTCCCCCTGATGATCCAAATCAACAAGAAGCAAACGGGAAGGAGGAAAAATCTCAAAATCAAGTTCGAATCATCTCCTTTAAACCCTTTTTAATCCTCTCTTGATTAGCTTCTTTTTTTTCATCCTTTTCTCCTTTCAATCGGTCCAAAATCATTCTCTCTTCCATCCATGCTAAAACCCAAAACCAATTTTGGTCATATGACAATGTATAAACCCTAACCCCAAATTACCCCATCCGTCTTTTGTCGATTTCACTGATTTACTCACACTGTGTGTGTGTGTGTTTGATTTTTTTTTTTTTCAGGATTATGTTTCTATAGCGGGAGCGGAATAAGATATCACAGCTGAAACTCGGCAAGCTCGTGTGTGTTCAGAAGTACAAGGGTATCTTCATTCTCCTTTTCCAGAGAAGAGCACTGTAGGTAAGTCTTTGCACAATTCTTTGAGTTCTTGGTAGGTTAATTACTTGCCTGTCTTTGCATCCCCTGCTTTGTGCGTGTATGCGTTGATTACATTTATTTTGATCTCTGTACTACCAGTTATTTTATGGATAGCTTTTGGGTCTTCTTGTTTCCACTTGTATGGTGATGATTTTGTTCATTATTGAATGGTACAAAAAAAATTATGATCTTATAGATTGCTTGCATAAATACAATTGGGTTCGTTTCTTGCTTTACATTGGTAGTACTGTAGTACATAACTTTGAAATATTTCTTTAAAGCATGCTTGATCATGCTTTGATTCATCCAAAAAATTGTGCATCCATCGTGTTGCTAAACATATAGATAATGGAAGTAATAAATGTAGTACCTTTGTCTAGAAAAAAGAAGAAGCTTAAGCTAGCTGCTAAAGTTAAGTTGTCACTTGTGTTCAAGGACATTTGTTAATTACCTGCACCAGTTTTGTGTGATTCTAATTGCCTAGTAGGTATTTCAACATCACTTTGTACCATCCCAGCCCCCAGTCTAACAGAATAGTAATTTTTATCACTCATACACATGAATTTAGAGTATAATAGTCTCTCTACTTTTCGAACAATTTGGATATATGATGGTTACTAGAACAAAGTAGATAAGTGATAAGCTGATCTGGTTCTTCCTTCATCATTTAAACTGAGTTGTTTATCTAGCATGGTTATGCATACTGTATGATTCTTCTTTCCATTCAAAGAACTGGAAAAATGCTGGAAGGAAAATTATTGGGGTCTGCTTTCATTTCGATTAGTAATTTTTGATTGTGTTTGGTAAAGCTTAATCGACTTCTTTAGTTCTGCTATTGTGACTTTGTAGCTTAGTGTATATTGATTTGCAGTTACATTTTCACTCTAGATGCCAGCGTAAATATTGTATAAATTAAGAAACATGGAAAGCTTGATGGAAGATGATGTGGAGGATGTTTTCGAGGGTCTCTTAGCTGATGAAATCAAAGGAAAAGCTTTCATGGCTTATCCTTTGGAAATGCGAGTCAAATTTCTCAAGAAACATTACGACATCAAATATCATAGTTAGAGCGGTGCATATGCCTCGAGCAACGGCTTATAATTTTTTGTTGAATAAAAAAGTGCAAAAGAACAGTCTACTTGTTCTCAAGTTTCAAATTTCGTTTTTAATATGAGTAATGTGAAATTTAGCTTGTTTAGTTTGAATATTGTGAGATTTTAGTAATTTAGCTTTGGCTTAATAGGAAAGTAGTTTTGATTAAGATTATTGTAATGGTAAAATTTTGTTTCTTTTGCTATTTTGCTTTTATGCAGAGAAACCTCAATAACAATTTACTTTTAAATACAAGGGAAAAATTGGAGGAACCCCCTATGGTTTTCGAGTTTTGGGGACGAGTCCCACATACTTTTTTTCGTGAGGGTACCTCCCTGACGTAAATCTCGTTAGTGTTCATCCATTTTTTTTAACGAAGAATTCTAAATTGATCAAAGTACCCTCATTAAAAGAGGGGTAACAAAATAGAAAAAATTGAAAGAAAAAGAAAAAAGCGTAATGCCGGAAGGTCCAATTACAGATCTGGCCCATGTTGTTTAAACATGGAGGAAGATCCAAACCAGCCTTCTCTACCAGATCTGTTGCTATTTCTTGGTCTATGGCAGACCTGTTGCTTGAAGGACCAGTGATCCTCGTGCCAAAAATGCTACACCCAATTCAATCCGACCTTTAATCCGAGATGCAGATAAATTTTGGACACCAATTAAAATCCAGAAATGTCTTAAACCAAGTACGAGCAAGTTTGCTCGTGAAACAGAAATCTCAGAACAACAGATCAACACCTTGGCCTTCTGTTCCCGGAAGCGTAGATGCTACAAGGGCATTGATCGAGCAACACATCATCTTCGTCTTGTCTGAGAATACAAAAATCAAATATGGGTATTGATTGTCATCTTCATTTTGATAGCAGCAAGAAGCAGTTTGTTTGGTGGCCACCACTACAGCCCAAAACCCCCGATCTCTTCTCCCTTCTTTCTTCAAACTAGAAAAATAGCAACCCATGATTCTCTATCGAACTCCAGAATATAAAACAAATTCGAACTCCAGATCTGTCCTATTTGGCCAAGAACAAGAATTTTACAATATAATCACTGGATCGAACTTAAACAAACAATCTCAAATCCGAACTTAAACCAAGTATTTTACAATACAATCTCCAGATTCGATGAGATTCGTTCGATCTTGAGTTTGCCCATATTCTATGAGATTCCTTCCATCTGTTTCTGATGCTTTCTTCAGATAAAGTACAATCGTGACGGGATCTTCTCGATCTTCAAATTTGGATCGACCAGATCTACACTCTTGTGCTGCCATTGGAGAAAGAGAGAGAGAGAGAGAGAGGGGGGGGGGAAGAGGGAATAGAGAGAGACTGCGGTTGGGCGGTAGGTCGCTGTTGCATCTTCATCTTCTTCTTCTGTTGGCTATAGAGAGAGAGAAAGAGAGAGAGAGTAAGAGAGAGAGAAAGAGAAAGATAAAGGGAGAGATTCCAATTGCTGCTTATTCTTCTTCTTCTTTCGGAGGCGATGATTTTGACTTTGGGGTTCTGGGTTTAGATTGTTAGAGATTTGATTTTGGGTATTTTACTCGTCAGGGATATTGAAGTGGTCGGTAGAAACAAGGAGGGTGAATGAGTTTAAATGTCTTTTTCTTTTAAGGAGGATATAATAGTCTTCACAATATGTTTTATTTTTCATCCCATAAATTTTCTTTTCACTTTGATCTTTTGCAAATGATGGATACTAACTGAGTTAACGTCAGGGAGGCTATCCCTCGCAAAAAAAAAGTATGTGAGGCTCATTCCCAAAACCCGAAAACCACAGGGGGGTTCCTCCAACTTTTCCCTAAATACAATCATTTTCCTGTTATCCGAACAACAAAATTTTCATTTTTCAATGAATTTTCCATGACATCCAAACATAGTACCACTATTGCTATTATTTTATCTCTATTTACTCATTTTTTTCTTATTTTCAATATAATTTTTCTCTCTCTTGTCTCATTTTTTTCTTTCAATACAATTTTTTTCTCTTCTCTCTCTCATCCTTCGTAGCGAATTAGGATTTTCTAATCCTTATGGTGTGCCATATTGCATAACTTTTAAGAATGACACCTACCAAAAAATTTAGAATTTAAAATTTTAAGATCATCTTTTACACGAATGAGATGAGATTTTAGAAAGAAGATAGGATCATTTTGTACACGCTTAAGATGAAAACTTAGAAAGATGGTATAAAAAGTGATACACCATTTGGCACAGAAGATTTGAACGTATTCAGCACAAATTTTTCTTTCATCCCTTCTTTCTACTTTCTCTCTCCTTTTTCTAACAAGAGAAATTTAGTTCATTCACAATAAATATGAACAAAAATTAAAGTATGCACCTTTTTCAAAAAAAATTAAAAAAAAAAATCAAACAAGATCCATAAATTTTCTCTCGCGTGAGTTAAT
Source organism: Lobelia cardinalis (assembly GCA_028566635.1). NCBI lineage: Eukaryota > Viridiplantae > Streptophyta > Magnoliopsida > Asterales > Campanulaceae > Lobelia > Lobelia cardinalis. The sequence goes on along the minus strand of JAOWAN010000001.1, from coordinate 18,593,249 downwards.
ACTACGGGACCAAATTTAAGGACTCTGTATTGATAAAGGCCAATTTCCCTTGCGTGAGCTATTCATATTAGGGGTGAGCAAAAAATTTTAAAAACCGACCCAATCCAACCGAACCAATGAAAAAAATAACGAATCAAATTAATTGGTTTGGTTTTGGTTTTAAAAAATCAAAATTTTAAAAATTGGGTTGGTTTCGGTTTTTTATTTTTTTTGTCGGTTAAAAATCGAACCGAACCGAATCGAGGATTACACTTACTAATTTTCCGGCGCTTCTTAACCTAGGTATAAAAGATATTTTATTTCTCTCTCTCATTTCTCTCGTTCTCACTCGACTCTTCTTTCTCCCTCTTCTCTCCAACCGCCACCCCTCCAATTCCATTGCCAAATCCGGTGATCTAAAGGCCAACGGTAACAAATCTAACCATCTAAAGGTCGACGGTACCCCTTCAGCTCCAGATTTGCAGCTCAAATCCTCCCTCTTCATCTCCATCGACGGAGGTACAAGTCTCTCTCTCTGCTCTAAAGGTCTGAATCGACTAATGCATTTGTTCTCTCCCTCTCTGGAGCATAATTTTTATTGGTTTACGACTTTACGCAGCATAATCTCTCTCTTCCTCTCTCCGCGTTGAATACTGGAACAGTGAGGAAAGGTCAAAAACCCACGTAGTAGCAGGTTCGAAATCTCTCTTTCTTTTGCTTTTGAGATTTTGTTGTTGCTGCCTCCACGGGGACAGTTGTACTTGTTAATAACAAGTAGGATTGTTGTAGTCAACCCAATTTGTTGGATGGTTTGAGTTTCCAAAGGAATTTGTTTAATAGAATTTGGTCATGCTACTTGATGCTTTTTGTTCTTGGAAATATGTGGTTTTACTTTTTGGTTTTGGTGATGCTAGCTAATATCTGAGATGTGCTCCCATTTGTTTGATTGAAATCTGAGCACAAATGGAAAATTGGTCTTGCAGTATTCTTTTTGGTCAAATAATTACCACACATTTACTTAAGTTTGAAATTCTACTACATGGTTTATAATTGCCTGCAAGGTTAAGCTAGCTAATGTAATGATAAGTTGGTTCAGGTTCCCTACTTAGCTTGGTGGAGCATTTTGTGCATGCAAATGGCATTTCTTTTATACTGCAGAGCAGTTTCTCTTGAACTTCATTTTCAAATAAACTTTTAAATGCAAGAACAATTCTCTTACTTCATTTCAATTAAACTTCTGTTTGATATTTGAATTTTTTTGTTCTTAAATGCAAGAACAAGTCTCTTACTGTTACTGTTACTGCATTTTTGAATATTTGAATTCAGACATAACAATTAACTGTTACTGCTGCTGCATTACTTTTTGTTTCAGCAACAAGTCTCTTTGCACATATTTCCTTTTCAGTTGGCTTAGTAAATGTGAATGATTTTTACTTTTAATTTGTATATGATTTAAATGTGCTAATGTTATCTTGTTGTTTCTTAGTAGACGGAGGAAACTACCGATCCTTCCAATCAGCCCACACACATAGATTTGACTAATCCTAAAGTTTCCCCTAAACCTGAAAAAATAAAAAAGGCTAAAGCTAAAAAGACCAAAACAGACTCTCAAAAGTTTGATATTTAGAACCATTTCACTAAAGTTGAAGGAGAAGACTCAATAGCCGAGTGTAATTACTGTGATCACGGGTATAGTGCTGATACAAAAAGGAATGAGACTACAGCTCTTTGGAATCACCTCACTAGAGCCAAAACACGCTGTCCCAAGTACCCTTATAAGGAGGTCGAGGAAAAAGACACCCAAATGGTCCTTAATTTTAAACCGGTGAATGATGAAGCAACTAGCACACTCATGGCTGTTCATTTCACTAATGAGGACATTAGGAAAGAACTTGCAGCCATGATAATTATCGATGAGATGCCATTTAGGACGGTTGGAAAAGAGGGTTTTCAGCGCTTTTGTCATGCTATGAACCCTAAGTTTCAATTGCCATCTCGCCACACTGTTGCTAGGGATTGTTTTGATCTTTTTGTTCAAAAGAATAATAAGTTAAAGTCTTTGTTGAAGTCTGAATGTGTTTGTCTTAAAATCGATACATGGTCTTTCATTCAGAATTTGAATTATATTTGTTTGACTGCTCATTGGATTGATAGCAATTGGATCTTGAAAAGGTGAATTCTTAGTTTTTGCCTGATTGCTAATCATAAAGGTGAAACTATCGTAAGACCATTGAAGCATGCATGCGTGATTGGGATATTGAAAAAATATTTACTATTATTGTTGATAATGCTAGCTCAAATGATGTTGCAATGAAGTACATGCAAACGATGTTGAAAAATAAAATCTTGGGTAATGAATTTATGCATGTTCATGTATTGAACTTGATTGTCAAAGATGGATTGCAAGAATATAATCATCAAATTTCAGCCGTAAGAAATGCTGTAGGTTTGTGAGATCTTCTCCGGCTAGAACAAAAATGTTTAAGTACGAAGCTCAACAAGAAAAAATCGATTGTAAGAGCATGCTTTGCCTTGATGTTGAAACTAGGTGGAACTTCACTTATTTGATGTTAAAGGCGACTGAAAAATTTGAAAGTGTATTTGAAAGGCTATACGAAGAGGGTCGGTATGGAGATTACTTTGTTGCAAAACGTCGTGTTGGTTCTCCTCGTTTAGCAGATTTTCAAACGATAAGATGTTTTGCTCGATTTTTGAAAGTATTTTACACCGTCACAAAAAAGTTTTCGGGTTTTTTGTATGTTATAACAAGTGTCTTCTTTCATGAACTTATGACTGTCCATTTAAGTTTGCTTGCTTTCATGAAAAGTGCTGATCCGGAATTATGGAAAATGGCTAGAAATATGAAAGATAAATATGATAAGTATTAGAGAGCATTTTCTAATTTTAATTATCTGTTGAACGTGGCTCATGTTCTTGATCCTAGCTGTAAGATGAAATTTATTGAGTATTGCTTTGCTGAATTGTATGGGGAAGATAGTGAAGTTTATAAAGAGCTAGTAGGCAAGATTGGAGGGACTTTGCGTCGATTGTATAAGCATTTTCTTTATCTTGATTGTGATAAGTAAAAAATGGAATTGAGAGTAAGGTTGGTACTTCGTTGTCTTTTGAAGTTGATGAAATGGATAAAGATCCTTCTCTTGTACTGGAGTTGAATTTTGAAAAGTTCTTGAAAGTCGAAGAAACAATTGAAAGCAATAGTGAGCTGAATAAGTATTTGGCTGAAACTCATGAGGGTTGTAGCGAGTCCTTCAATATTTTACTTTGATGGAAACAAAATTCTTCTAGATTACCTATTCACTGTCAAGTTGCTAGACAAATATTGGCTTTGCCTATCTCCACTGTGGCGTCGGAGTCAACATTCAGCATTAGTGGGCGTATTCTTGATTCTTTTAGAAGCTCGTTAAGTCCTAAAATGGTTGAGGTCCTTGTGTGGGCAAAATTGGCTGAGGTTAGGCCCGGTGTAGTTTGAAGACATCTTTAAAGTGCTCGATGATATTGAAGCAATGGGAAAAATTGAATCAGGTTATTTCTCACACTCTCTAGTCTCTTCGTTATGATTTATTAATTATTATTTTTATATAAGCACTGATTTTCCTTGTTGCAGAATATTAATATGTAACATCAATTGTTACGGTTGAAGACATAAACAGTGCACTTGCGTGAATCAGGTATTACTCTTAAACATTGCACTTGGAAAAATGGTGTAATTATTTGAAGTTACCTTTCTTTAGTTAGACTAAATGGTCTAACGTCAGATAGGTCTAATGTTAGATTGTTGCTTCTGCATATTCTATTACTCATTGTTGTTGGTGCTCGTGGTAACTGTTGCTGATTTTGTTGTTGTTATTGCTATTGCTTTTTCTATATATTAATTTATGTTCAAACATTTATATTGTGATAAGTTATTAAGTTTATTTTAGTTGTAATTTTAACTTTAAAATTTGTATACCGGTATAGATCATGAACGCAGTTTAGTGTATTACATTTGACATCTTACTTTTGGGCTATTTGTGTAGTGGAGTAGTGCACAATTATTCAAGTTTTTTTAGTTGTATTTGAACTTTGAAATCTGAAATGGATCAAAAATGTTAAGCCTGGTTGGAAGTTTATTGTTGGCCTAAAAGGCTCGATAAATATTCAGGTTTAAAATTGATTTTGAGGCTAAAAGTAATATTTAGGCCCAAAAATAGAATTCAGGACCAAAACCGCAAAAAGTAGGAGAATTGAATCAAACCAGCATAAAATCGAAAATTGATTTTCAAAATTCATTGGTTGATTTCAATTTTGTATAGTCAAAAATTGAAATTAATTTTTGATTTTGTCACTTTTATGAAAATCGAATCAAATCGAATCGTGAGCGATCCTAATTCATACTACGTGTACCAAAATTGAGGACTTTGTATTGGTAAATGCCTATGTATCTAGCCATTCTTCTTCCAATTATTTATTGTTTATAGGGTACAAATTAAAAAAAAATGAAAATCGATGTAAATATACGATATTTGACTATACTACTTTAATAAACTACTTAATTATTATTATTAATGACAAAATTTTAAATAATTATTAATAAAAAGTAAGAAGAAAAAAATATTTTTTATATCTTAATAATAGAAAAGTGGAGTATCAATAATATAAATTAGAATGCAATATATTATTCAATAATTACACACTAATAATCGAAAAGTCGAAACGAAAAGACACATTATTCATGTGGAAGATTTTTGCATACGGTAAAATTCGAACTCAAGATTTCACTTAAACGAATCCAAATCGCTTATAACTTGACCCAACCCCCATCGATAATGAATCTTAATTTATTGATGTATTTGTACTACTTTTCAATATAAATATAATATTATTTTAAAATATTTCATTAAGTTATTTTTTTAGCATTATATGTGCTCTCAGATAAATATATTTTTAATTTTTTTAATAAATAATATATTATTTAAAAATAATTAATTAACTATTCTCTGAATTTGTCAGGCTGCCATTTTCAAGTTTATATTATAAATTAGAGCAAAATATACTACTCCTGACGTTTTACTATAGTTGATGTTCAATGTTTGATTAAAATAATTAAAGAGTGTATTGAGTATCTCCTAATTTTTAATTTTTATCCTCTTTACACTTATGACGTCTTTTCAAACTTTTGAAACATTAATTGCTCCTTAGTCTTGAATTGTGTTAAAAGGGTAATTTAGGAAAAGTACTTAAAACAGCAACTATTTAGAAACAATTTCTTATTTTCAAGAGATCAACTATTGTAAAACGAAAGAAATATTAATTGTTTAGATACTAGGAATATAACAGATTACACGATCAAGATAAAAAAAAAAATACACTCTTTACACCTTTTCTTTCACCATATAGAACACAAAATTATGCACACTTTTTATTTCATACATTATCTCTCACCTAAAACACAACCCATATACTTTATCGTCCGGACCGATAATTCACTAAAATTAAAAAAAATTTAATTAGATAAATTGTAGAAGAGTCCTTATACTTTAAAAATATTAGGAAAGAAGTCTATAAATTTAAAATTATTCAATTTTGTTCTTTATATTGAAAAAAATTAAATACAATTGATCATATACTCTAATTTTGGTCCAGTTAAATTTGGGCCAAAAATAAGCATACATGCCATTTGATATTTGCGGGGCAAAAAATTTCAGATTGACTCACTTTCTCTAAAAAAAAATTATTCTTCTTGATATGGTTGGATAAAATAAGTGGATCTGACAGAGGAAATATGCGAATAATGTTTTTATTCCCGCTATTAGCTAGTGTCATGCATGCTTTTCTATTTCAAATTTAATTAAACTGATTGTAATTAATTTTTTAAGTTGAACAATATTGAATTTAATAATTTTTTTCAATATTTACGAAGAACAACGACTATCTCTATAGTTTTCCCTTTAAGTTATTATTTTTATGTATTAGTAATACTTTTTATAATTAATTAACTTAATATTTTTTAATCATATTTGCACATATATATTTTTTGATTTTATAAAATAAAATATTATTGTAAGGTATATAGTTAATTTTTTTTTTCGATTTTATGATCTCGTGCGGACATTTTCTAGTCTATAATGTGAATTAGAGCGAAATATGTTAATAATCAATTGGATAATAGAAGCAGTAACAGATCAGAAGATCCAGATGAAAAAATACACTCTTTACACCTATTCTCTCACCAACAACACGTAACACAATCCCACACACGCTATTTACAAATTTTCTCTCACCCAAATACAACACCACACACACTTTTAATACATTCTCTCTTATCCACAAATATAAGCATACACATTTTTTTACACATATTTGTTCACTCAAATTAATAATTTTTTAATTATTACTTTTTATTTATTAATGATATTTTTTATACATATAATATTCTTTAAAACTATAGTTAAGTTAATAATTTGTTTTCATTATTTTTGTATGTGTGCTCTTGGATATAAATATTTTTTAAATTTATATATTATTTAATTATTTTTAATAATTATTTTTTATCATGCTTGAGAATACGGACAGATTTTAGTCGTTTATAAGATATTAAAAAATAACGCTTTTTTTTAACAGAAAAATAATGCTTAAAAAGCAATGAAGAAAGTGCGCAAAGTCCTAAAAATTATATGGAGCGCACATACGCTCCTAACAAAGAGCGTTTATGTGCTCCATACTCATTCTATTACGTTGTTTTATCACATAACAACGTAATAATGTGAATATTATCACATAAGCAAGAAGCACATATATGCGCTCCATATACGGACCGAGCAAAGACCTGCTCATAAAAGTCATAACTGCTCTCCACCTCTCGCCCCGTGACGACCGTTAAAACCCATATGAACGTTTAAAACTGGTACCACAAACATTTTACTTTCCCGTTTTACCCCTCCTTTAGTTTCTTCACGCCAAAACATGACTTTATCGTGCCATTAATGGAAATGTGGACCTTAAATTTAGAACTTCCCCAAAATACCCTTTGAAAAAGGATTCCATAATAATTCCCTTCATTTCCGGCAAAAGCAACCGACAGAAATCCATTGCGTTGAAAAAAAAGAAAATTCATAAAGTGAAGTCAATTACCTAAACAACCTTTCATTCTTTCCCTAACGTCACCTCTTTTTTTTCTTTTTCTTTTATCAAAAACATAAATATATAAGAGTTGAAAAATGCGTATGAATCCTTGATTAAAGCACTTGTTAAGCACATAAAAATAAAAATATTTTACCCTAAAAATCAAAAACATTATTTTTTAACATCATAAAGCTGACATATAAATATAATACTGATTTTTTTCTATTTTTATAATCTTAACAAAAAGTGTTTAGAAAATTTTCAGTCTCGAAAAAAATTCACATAATTGTATACCGACTTAAAGTAAAGTAATGTTGCAATCTTATTTACTACACATCTTTCAACTTGATGAATCCTATTTGGTCAAAAATAAAAAAAAAAGAATCCAATTTGGTCAATTTCATGATTAATAATGTATATGTTTCCAAATTATGTGAATCAGAGTAATTGATTTTAACAAATATCATGCCAAGGCGATATGTTGTATGATATAGTGGTCCCAAACATAATTTCGATGTTGCGATGAAAAATGCATAGTTGTTACTTAAGTATTTATACTTAAATTTCTTATATATATATATATATAGATAATAGATATATATATAAATCATGGAATGCTAGATTAAAGGCTAGTTTGGATAAATATTTTAAAGAAGGGTTGATTGTTAATCTTTCATGATATGATATTTTGTAATGATTAAAGAAAAAAGTAAAAGAAAGATAAAGAGAAAATAATGTAATCTATAAAAATTAGATATTAAATATCATATAATATCGAATTGGTGACTCAATCAGAAGTGATTTTATAAAAGTAATTTTTGAAAATAAATTTTACTGAAGTAATTTTTTTTATTAATTGATAAGTGTTTGTTTATTATATGTTAAAACATATTACATAATCACTTTTGCCAATGAAACATTATCAAAAGTTATTATAAATTTTAAAAGTGATTATAAACTTTTCAAACGCAATGTCAAACTAATTTTTAAATTGGTCTGAAATAATGAAATACCTTTTTGCATTTTCTATATTCATGTAATTTAAATCAACATCCAGGGGCACTATATTCATTTCAAACATGTGTGCGTGTGTGTTGGGGGCGGGGGGTTTTTACTAGTATCACAAGCTAAGGTCCTCATATTAAGTTCCAAAGTGTGTGTGTGTGTGTGATTGTGACCTAAACCTCATAAACCCTCTCTCTAGAGAGAGAAACAAGGATAGAAACTGTAGATACACACATAGATAGATAGATATTTAGAGAGAGAAAGAGTTTTAGTGAGAGAGAGAGAGAGAGAGAGAAAATGGCAACAACAACAACTCAGTTTCCCGACGACTTCAAGTGCCCGATTTCGCTAGAGATAATGTCGGACCCGGTCATTCTATCATCCGGCCACACCTTCGATCGCTCCTCAATCCAACGGTGGTTAGACGCCGGCCACCGTACTTGTCCAATTACGAAACTACCCTTATCAGAACCCCCTTCCCTCATCCCCAACCACGCCCTCCGCAGCCTCATTTCCAACTACACCCCCTCATCTCTCCCCAGACCACACTCCACTGCCCCAAACCCTCAAACCCTAATTTCCACCCTCACCTCCAAATCTTCCTCCCCGGAGTCTAAACTCACCTCCCTCGAACAGCTCTGTCCTCTGAGTCAACGCGATTTCGAGCTACGGAAACGGCTCACCGAATCCGGTGCCGTTTCGTCCGTTTTAAACTGCGTTTTATCCAACGACGCCGTTTTGCAAGAGAGAGGACTGAAATTGTTACTGAATTTGAGTTTGGATGATGACAATAAAGTCGGATTAGTAGCGGAGGGGGCAATTTGTAATATTATTGCGGCGTTACGCGGTGGCGCTGCCGATTGCCGTGCGCTGGCGGCGACTTTGCTGACCAGTTTAGCGGTTGTGGAGGTTAATAAAGCTACTATCGGAGCGTATCCGTTTGCGATTAGGGCTTTAGTTATGCTTGTTAGGGCTGGGAATTTTCGTGAGAGGAAAGAGGCGGCCACGGCCTTGTCAACTCTGTGTTCGTATCCGGATAACCGCAGGCGGGCTGTGGAGTGTGGGGCGGTGCCCGTCTTGGTTGGGGCTGCGGATTTGGGGCTGGAGCGGGCCGTTGAGGTTTTGGGGTTGCTGGCGAAATGTAGGAAGGGGAGGGAGGAAATGGGGATGTTTAATGGGTTTGTGAAGGTTTTGGTGTTTGTGTTGAAGAATGGGAGCTCGAGAGGGGTGCAATATGCACTGTCTACGTTGAATTCGATGTGTTTGGGTAGTGAGGAGGTGTGTTTGGAGGCTATGAGGGAAGGGGTGTTTGAGTTTTGTTTAGGGTTGTTGGAGGATGATAATGAGAAGATTAGGAGACACGCTTCGAGTTTGATCAAGGTGTTTGGAGGGCGATGTGGATAAGAGCTCGTTGTTCAAATGATTGTAGGTCAGTTTGGATTTCTGTTTTGTATAAAGAAAAGGTTAGATCTTTTTTGAAGAAGATGATGTTGCCATTTTGTATATTGGAATAAGTTTTTTCCACATTTGAACTCTTTCAATTTGTTAATAGAAAAGGTTTCGTAAAATTTGATTGTTTGGTGTTTGATTCATTCCCCTCAGCTTAGAAAGTTCAAAACTTTGCACTCTGCGATGTGTTAACATACTCCATGAGTCCATTCTTTCTTATCGTGGTTGAAATGGGTTTATCAGTGAGAGTTTTCTAACCATTGAAGGCTACATGAAAGAAGCAGGGAATCAGTGGATACTGAGGATAATGGTGGTGAGTGCTATTTTGAGTGACAACCGTCAATTATAAGCTTCTGTTTTCTTTTTGTTTGATCTTCCCACGCTTGATACCTTTCAATTGAGTATACAGCTATAGGATATTTATATGATATTCTTATGCTTTTCCTTCAAAGCAGTACCTTAATTAGCTCAAATTTGTATCATTGGAAAGGGATCATTATGAGATTCACTGCTATAACGGGAATGGTTCCAACTTTTTGTTTGTTTGTGTTGTAATGAAATATAATGTTATATGCAACTGTTGATGAAATGAAGAAAAGTGCAATGCGGTTTAGATAGTGGATTATGAAGTCACATGCTTGATATTATAATTTTCTAGAGAAGAATTTGTTACTATGTTCTCTGTATGTTGTAACATAGGATTCCATTTGTGTTTATTATACTTGATGCTCGGGGCAGATTTGAGGCAGAAAATTGATGGCAAGTATAAGTTCCATGGAAAAAGTATCTTCGAATTAGTAACACGGATGGTGGGTTTCTCGATTTCTGTTAGTAGTGCTACTCATAGTGAATGGCTGTGGTTTGTCGTGCTTGTATAGAGTGCTGCTGAGAGTGCTGAGACTGAAGATTTAGTTAGTGTGCATTTCTGAGTGTGTGTTGGTTGTGCTACTTAAAATTAGCCGATGTGATCAGTATGCATACCTACTCTGGTGTGGGGTGCTACGTATGATTTCGGCTTTAAAAAACGAAGCTTCTCTGCACAACTGACATTTCTAGTCTTCCATTATTTGCATTCGATCCTAATTATTGGTGCACACACACTGATGGCCAATGTGCAGAAAAAAAAATCAGTGGGTTGTACTCAGCATGTTGACTTCTCACTCATCCCTTTGAGGTAATGTTTAGCATTTGGTTACCAAATCTCTATCAATTTATTTACTCGTGATTCATGATGCAATCTTGTTACAATTGTCAGCTGTAGTTCATCCATCCTCCATACATTTTAAAATTGGTGAGATATGGATAAAATATATTTGCTTAACAGCTTCTTGTATGCGCCTGCTATTCCGATTTTTTTTTTTTTTTTTTCTGTATTCTACTCGACTTTGAAAAGCTTCACTTCGATGGTATCTTCAAATTTCATCTCCTCAGTTATACTAATGTAGAACTTACATTACTAGTGATAGATGTAATCTCTTACCAATGTGATATGTTTATTCATGATATCTGACTCCAAATGAGGCACAGGGAGTATATCCATCCAATGTTTATAATCCCTTCCCTGGTCATTAGGACAACTCATTTGGACCACATTGGTGTTGGGAGAAGCACGTAGCTGAGTAAAGCTTCCTATGGGTTTGCTGTTGGGAAACGTATGTAGCTGAAATTTGTTTCCTATGGTTGAACGAAAACAAAGGAGGAAGAAAAGATTGGCCGGCTCTGGTTTGAGTAAGTTGACTTTAGATTAATTTCAGAGACACTCGGAGATGATATAATTTCAGTGCCTCAAGTTTCACGTGAAGTTGATGTGATACCAACTGCCGGCCTATGAAAGTGATCTTATACTAGTAAAAACAATGTAAGATTATGTCTGTAGATGCCCTTATTTATAATTTGACAATGGAAACTGTGGTCTCATTTTCTGGCCGCAGTTGTTACGCCGAACCATCGTCTTGTGTAGTAGGTAATAGCCTTGTTGTTAGCTTGGCACTACTAATATATACTCCATATCATAACCATCCAAGGGTCGGAAACAAAAATATTCGCCGGGGTCGTATATTCAAAAGATTTTACTTTTGTAATTGCAAACTTGTATAAAATAAAAAATGTTCATTATTTACTCAACATTCTTTTTATGAAATTTCAGAGTTTGAAAACTCATCTTTGACGGAGGGATTATTTATATTTGACGATCTGGATACTAGATATATATACCATAAATATGCAGAAAATTGGATTCTATAGTTTAATGGGTAATTTGCACCGTTCACCCTTGTAGTTTGGTCAAATTTCGTTGCCCTCCCTCAGGTTTGGCCATTATACAGAGCTTACCTTTTTATGAATTTTGTTAATTAATTTAGAATTTTTTATATAAATATAATATTAATAAAAAATACTTTAAAGATATTTATTTAATAAAATTTGTTAAATTTTAATATAGTTGATCATAATTATTTTAAATATTAATATATAATTAAACAAAAAATTAAAAAATAAAGAAAAATAATTTTTATAATATTAAAGTTGAATACATATACACATATATATGAATAATTAAATATGTATCATATTTATTAATTCAATCCCTTTTACAAAAATAATTTATAATTTAAAAATATTATACTATTTTAAAAATTATTATACATCAAGTCAATCATTCTTCCAAAAATAATTTGTATAATCAAGTTTCTATGTATTAATATTTTTTCATGATTA
>JAOWAN010000001.1:18567428-18580879 GCA_028566635.1 Lobelia cardinalis | reverse complement strand
GGATTCAGCATCCTCAACCACTATAAATAAGGCCCTACACCTGTAGGCAAAGGTACGCACTCTTTAGCCCTCAAACTCTCCCGTGAATTCTCATGCTTCTTAGTGAACTTGAGCACTTACTCTCGGTGTCTGTTTTGCAGGTCTTGTTGCTGCCCAGATTCAGCCTTCAGCCATCGTAGCAGCTCACCAAGATCGCAGGAAATTTCGTGCATCATCAGAGATATTCCGAGATTTTCCACAAATTCCTGTAGAATTGGGCGGACCTCATTTGAGGAAAAGTCTTTCTCAAAAGGAAAATCTTAATCAGTGGGTCTCACTACTCTTTTTTTTTTTTTGGTTGCTCACTGGTATCAAGGACTTCGTCCTTATTAATCCAGTCCGGCTCGGATCGCGCACCTAATATTGGCGAGTGAGTCTTCTAGCGGGGATTTTCTGCATACGATGAGACTCGAACTCGAGACCTCCCTCAAGCGAATCCAAGGCGCTTACCACTTGGACCAACCCCCGTTGGTGGTGTCACTACTTTCTAACAAACCAAACGTATATTTTTTACATGAAAGTTACTTTTCCCTTCCTTTCTTGTAAATTCTCGCCAAACGAATCCGAAAATAAAATTTTAGCAAACGTGAAAGTTACTTTTCCTTTCCTTTGCTTTCTTGTAAATTCTCGGTATCCAAACAAATCCGGAAATAAAATTTTTGCGAAAAAAAAACAACCTTGCATACAGACTCATAGGTTGCGTTCTTGTGGGTGTTTTTTACCCAGTTTTTTTATTTTTTGATTTTTCTCTCTCATTGGTCCCACCATCTTTCTATCTATCTCTCTCTTACTTTTTACTTTAATCATTACAAAAACTCAAAAACCAAAACAAAAAACCACCCATCCAAACGCAACCATAGTGTCTTTGAAACATCAAGGGTGCGTTTGGACGTGGAGTTATGTTTTGTTTTCGTTTGTATTTTTGGTTTGTTTTGTATTGGTTTTGTAAGAGTTTTACAATTTTGCCCTTCAAAAGTTAAAAAATTACATGGTAGTGATGGAGAAAGAGATAGAGAAAGTGATAGCTATGATTTGATGTAATGTTTGATAGGATATAAATGTGGTATAGGGGTATGTAAAAAGAGTAGGTGAGAGAGAGAAAACTAATATTTTTGAAACGTAACTTATGAACAAGTTTTTTGAATGTTTTTGAACTTTATTCAGAAAATGCCACGACTAAACGCAGCGTAAGTGTCATGTATATGGTGAATCTCGATCAATTAATGAGGATATTCAATATAATCATGTGTGGTGAAATAAATTGCAACATACAGAGTGATAAAGGATCTGATCTCCTTTTATATATACAATGAGCTTCGTAAAGATACCATGTAAAGATACCATATATATGCTTAGTAAATCTTAGTGAAAGAGCTCCACATGTACGTACGTAACATATGAAGATTTACGACTATATATTGAAAGTTTTCTTCCCACAAAAATATATATACCACGATTGATATTAGTCCACAATGTTAAATACATCAAAATAAAATTAATTATATATTTTTGAATATATTAAGTTCTTGTACCCATAAAATAGAAAATTTATTTGACAGGTTATGTTATCGGGTTGATCGGTTGATGTGGTGTGGCAAATTAAAATTTTATGCAACACTAAAAATTTAACTGATTTGATAGAAAAATACAGTCGAATAACAGAGGAGACCAATACAACAACTCTAATGATTTATGTAAGCAAGGAAGAGTGATTACTGAAGGTGCAGGATCGCCGCTCTGATAACACGTCGAAATGTGCCAATGCCGAACAAATTTTATTCATATTACCGTGAATTCATATTAGAAAGTTAAGAGTCAAGACCCTTGATAAAGGGAACTCGCCTCAGAGTTCTTCCCCTACAGAGTTTTCCAAGATGTCAGCACGGGTTTAGACCAGTCCTTTGATCGGTCATGCTCAAATTTCATCCCTGGCAAAACAATATCAGTTGCGTAATCAAAACTTTGCCACACAAATTTCCACTTTTGACTTGCGCTCATAAAAAATGTCGTGAAGACAAAAGCTCGACACTTTCACAGTAGATGTAGTCATTGATACGTTAGTGCACGAAAGTGATTCTTCTAATCCTTAGTATTTGCTGCCATCTGACCTGAATTTTACAAAAACAGGTGACCTATCTACATGTATTATCTAGTATACAAATTAATAGTAGTATCTTGTTACGTATACTAACAAGCTAGTGATTACATATGCCTGCGGCAGGTGATATCTTGGTCCTTTAGCGACCTTCAACAACAGTGATCGTTGCTTCATTGACGGAAGCTGTTCCCAAGCTGGATGATCCAGAGTCTGGACCGTGTTTGGATTTTCTTAAAACAAATGCAGGTTGAAGAGGAGGCTGAAGTTTTGCTTCGTTACATAACATGAAAGCTACTTCAGACATGGTTGGTCGATCAGCAGCAAGTTCTTGAACGCACAAGAGACTAACGTGAATGCATCTCTTTACTTCGTGAGCTTCATACGAGTCCCCCATGGATGAATCAACTATGTCCAAGGCGTTGCCTTCTCTCCAGAGTTCCCAAACCTTCAAAAAATGCAGCTCATCTTTTAGTAAATAATTAAACATCGGAACAAACTCTCTGGGTAGGTCAGCATGACTACTTTTCGTCAAACTACCCTTTAAAATGAATCAAAGTTATCATAGAATCGCATTCTTACATGTCCAATTAAGTTCAACGAATCATCCTGATAATAACTGCTGTTCTTTCTTCCACTCACAATCTCTAGTAGTAGAACACCCAAGCTAAACACGTCGGATTTTATTGAAAAGAGGCCTTCCATTGCATACTCTGGTGACATATAACCGCTGCAATCAAATTTTCGTTAGTTTTTTTAGAGGCATGAACACACACACACACACACACACTGCTACACACGCAGAAAACTACACTTACTATGTGCCGACAACTCTATGAGTTTTATCTTCGACTTTATCCCCTCCAAATAGTCTCGCCATTCCAAAGTCAGAGATCTTGGGGTTCAAGGTCGCATCAAGCAAAACATTGCTGGATTTCAGATCCCTGTGAATGATACGAAATCTTGAATCTTGATGAAGATAAAGCAGCCCTCTAACAATTCCCAAAATGATTTGAAAGCGTCTTCTCCAATCCAACAGTGCGGCCTTATCTCTATCTGGAGCACAGTACAGTTGCTCTCAAATGCATATCAGGAATAGATATTGCAATACAAGATATCAAATTAGAGCTGGGTTGAAAAGAAATAATTAACGTACCGAAGATAAAACAGTCTAATCCTTTATTCGGCATGTACTCATAGACTAACATCTTTTCTTCTTTTTGAATGCAACATCCCAGCAGCCTCACTAGATTCCTGTGCTGGAGTTTTGCTATTAGTGTAACCTCATTCTGAAATTCTTGCATTCCTTGCCCTGAACTGATCGATAGTCTTTTCACAGCTATCTCCTCCCCACTCTGTAGCTGACCCTGATTTTACAATTCAATGAGTGCAGCAAAATGTTCTTTTATTAGACATGCTCATAGAAAGCCATAAATTGAGTCAAAACAACAATATTTTTATGCATGCATGCTTACGGAAGAAATTAGCTTATTCGTTTTATGAGAGATTCTCTATGAAATTGTGGGAATTAGGTTACCTTATAAACTGATCCGAAACCTCCTTCTCCAAGTTTATTTTCAGGAGCAAAATTGTGGGTGGCAGCAATTAGAGTGCTTAAATCAAACACACGCAGATCAGCGTTTGTCCCGCTTTCATATCTCTCTTTTCTAGTGGTAGACCCTTCAAGAGATGCGCTGCTGTTGTTGAAACTAAATAAATCTTCAGCTTCTCTTCGCATGGCTGTCCTTAATTGAACAATAAGTTCTGCTTAGCCAGGAGAAGCATGAAATTGAAATGCCAATTTTCATAATAAAAGAACATTTTTTGCTTAGTAAACAGACTACTCTTTTGAAGGTTCATAAGATTGTACAATTGAGAAGACGATATACAAATACAACCAACATTGATTTTGCATGTACATATACCTCGCCTTTTCCTCACGAACCAAAATGCAACGAGAAGTAGTGAAACTACCGCAATAACAGATAGTACCACCAGTAACACAAAGCGACGCCTCTGAAAGCTCCTCGACTTCTTTGAATATCGAGCTGCCAAAATTAACGAAACTTCCATCGTATGTCAATAACCAAAACTAAAAGCACACTGCCGTGCTGTTTGATTCGTTGAAAATTTTGCAAAGCAATTAAATGGTCGTTATTGTTGCATTTCACGGTTCTGTTTACTCATTAGTACTGAAAGCTATAGAGTACTCCAACATTTTTTTTTACATCAAAATTATGCAACTAATTTCTAAAAGTCATAATCTTAGTATGCTTAGTCACATTAACTACCATCTCAAATTATAAAATCTAAATCAATATTTTATGTCCATTTCAATCATTTATGGCTTCTAACATCAAGATTTCTCTTTCTAGTATAAGCTGTAGAAGAAAACTCAAGAAGCACGAAATTGATGAGAATTGGACGTGTACCTAATTCAGCAGCATCAACACGAAGGTACAAGTCCTGGCCTCCATCTGGAAATTGCCTTGTATCTATCATGTCCCCATACCATCTAATGCACCCTCTCCCTCCATCACTAATATTAGCACTAGCATAGGCCACACATGAACAATTTCTTAAACACATCTCCTCGCATGCTTTCAATGTTACCACACTCATGTCCACACGTGCTGTCGTCGTGTCCGGAACCTTCATCCGGTCCATCTTCTCGAACCCCTCCCCGTTTGCGCACGTGTGGGCCCCGCTCTTCCTCGTGCACCCACTCGAACCGTCCCTCAGGTACCACTCACGTGAGGACTTAGGCTCGAACCCCGGGAGGCAACTGCACTCGAACACACCCGTAGCCGATGGATCGCAATTACCGAACGTACCGCAATGGTTGTAATTGTCGCATTTGTCCTTTGGTGCAGACCAAAACTCGACCCATCTACGGTCCCCCTCATTCCACGTGAGCCTCTGAACGTTGCCAGACCCACTCACTATCATTCTTGAGATAATCGATGAGTTATGCAAACCCCACACCACGGTCACCTCGTTGTTGTTGTCGACGTAACTTACATTGAAGATGAAATTGGGCGTCATATCGGGTACGCCACTCCAGCCGTCACCGGTCCATGTCCCGGCGCGCCATATTGGGGTTGTACCCTGATACAAGAACAATTGGGGCGACCCAACAAAGTCCATTTTGTACGAATAATCCCCGGTTCCTGGATCATTATCGGACTTCCAAGATGTCAGGAACCGATTCAATCCGGATCTCCGATCCCACCCAATCTTCATATTGGGAAGCATAGTATTCGTAGGATAATCAAAGCTCTGCCAAGCAGAGACCCCTTCCCGTTCACCTCCAAAGAGCACCAGGTTCCCTGAATCCAGGAGCTGACAGGATCGGGAAAGATTACCACCAGTTGCCATCGCAGAAACATTAGTCGACCAGACTACAGCATTCCGATCACCATCCCGCAATGCTAGATTTCCGGTATCATCTACGTACAAAATACCGGACGAACTACTGACCGGACTATCTCTATTGGCAACCCAAACAATGGTTCGCTCAGAAACTTTGTTGTACCAAATACCCACGTAGCGATTGGTAGAGTTGTTGAGGCTGAAGAATCCGAGGGCAAAACTTTCTCCACTAGAGACCAATAGGTCGCCATCTCTAACGGGTCGAGTAGAAGAAATTGTGTCGATGGACATGCAAAATGGAAGAATTAGAAGGAGAAGGAGAAGAAGAGAAGATGTTAAGAAGTTTATAGAGTGATCAAACATGGCCATATATGGTCAAGCTTTGATCAACAGTTATGCTGCTCTCCAGGGTGGATCATTTGCTACTTTCATCCCTTCCTAATCACACTTTCCTTACAACTGGTAAAATCCGTGTATTCAACAAGAAAAATTGAGCAAAGAAAGAAAAATTATGTACCACCAGAAACGTTATTTCCACAGTTTTTGGTTGTTCCCCTCTTTGTGTTACTAATCTCTTGTTTCTTATTCCTCCACGGAGGCCAAATGGACCTACCTACTGCAGTTGGTATTTAATGTATCCATTTCCCCTGTTTCAAGGGTATTTTACGTTTTTTCAATTTAATTTTTCATGATAGCTATATATTGTGAGGAAAAAATCGCTTTCAGTATAATTAAAACGAAACGGATGAAGTATTATGCGAGATTGGAAGTCACTGTCGCAAGTGAAATCAGATCTGCTCTATCCTAAATTTGAAAAAATGCGTGTAAAATATAACGAGATTTTATTTTTAATTTTGGGACGGAAATGGTACAGGACGAAAGAGTCATAATTTTGCTCCTGGCCAGGCGTCTTGAATAACATTTGACTTCGTACACACGATGTCCTCATCTCTCCAACTTGATCAAATCACCACATTAATGGAAACCGTATACTCTAATAATGGAGTATGAGTTTAGGTTATACAATCCCATCATGCTGGCAAAAGTAAATTATCCAACAAATTCAGATAAAAATGGGTCTTCGGTCCAAAATGAGTGTCACCTTCTTCCCGAGTTTTGTATTTCAATATCTGACATTGGATATTTCAGCATATTCTTCAACTAATACTTTATGTGTGGAATGTACACATCGGAATAATACTAATGCAAGTACATACTGAAATACTGAATTTATATGTACTCGAGTATTTATTAACTAATGTATGTACCACAATATGCTATTTGATATTTTGAACCATATAATTTCGGCATCCTTCCACATATTATGCTAGCGCGATCATAGCCATCGAAGTAGACCAGACGCAGAAAGCCTCAAAGAATGAGCAATGGATATTCACATAGTTCGTGAGCAAACAATTTTTTGTTCGTGAAAGAAAAATCAGTATTCTTACTCCCATTTTTGTTGTACTGCACTCCATTGGAGACAGTAGAAGGTATCATGAAGAAACCGAGAAATATGGAAGATCGGATGAAAGTGTTCGTTGAAAAACAGAAATTCCATTCTTCTTGTTAGATTTACAAATAACAATTTGTAACCTGCATCCGCATTCCTCACTAGGAGACTTGATCAATCATAATCAAACGGAAAACTGTAGCTAAAAATGCTTCTGCAACGGCTTATCTTCATAAAATATTAATCAGAATTTAGGTATTTTTCGAAATTAATGAGCCACAAGTCAAGGCACGGGACAGACTTTAATATGCTAAACAGTTGGACTTTACAATATGTAATTTCTCGGGTTCGATTCCTTCCCATGTCCCCTTGGGGCCAAAATAAAAAATAAAAAAACAACCAATTAAATTCATTTAATCACAAATTTATGTATTAAAATGTGTGAAAAATATTTTTTGGTGATAAAGAGTATGAAACATATTACTTTGAGTTTAACTTAACATATTTATTACACAATTGAAGTGATCGCTTAATGAAATGAGTTATAATAAGTTGAACTCATTACTACACGTTATTTGTTGTAACTTAACACATTTCAATCCATTTAACCCATATTAACAGGCTTACGGGACAGGAACAAGTACGAAATCTATTTGAAAACTGCAAAAGTTGGTTGATATTCTTTTACTAATCGATCCACAGCCACAAACCCAAATTAATTCGAGATTTTGCTATTTTATCAACTCATAATAAACATAGAAGTATGAGGTCGAACTAACAAGATAAGTTATGTACTACCGTATTTATTTACGTACCTCTTCTCCTCCTCATCACACATAACAAACCATCATGATCCAAGAGTTTTCCGCTTTAGTTTTCCACATACAGATAACTGACAAAGTAACATCTTCATTGTTATTCACAAATGAAAATAGGAACTTCTATATGTTTATTCTTGTAGCGTTTACAAATATTGTATTATATAAGTTTCTATATTTCGGCATTGCCCCATGGTCAGAAGAACTTCGGCAGAAGCAGTCCCGACAACGACTATATAGTTCAATTAACTTGTATTCAAATGTCATGTATTTTCCTTCTAGAGAATGACTTTCTAATATTAGCCCTTTTCTAGGCTCTACAAATGTACTATTAATCCCTATAACACTAACTTGATTTATTTGAGTTCCTATGTATGAATATACATATTGTCCTTCTAACCTCCAAATAAAGTGGTTATTGCTAGACCATTTGCAGTGTCAATATGTCGATCAATTGTTGTCATTCCTACCCCATGATAGTCCTTCCACTAAAAAAAACAGGTTCTTGGGGTTCAGGCAGCGAGATAGTGTCACCTCATAACATGGTAACTACTTCACACATTGTCTTCAGCTAAATCTTAGAGCCATAGCTTTTCAAACTATGGCTAATGTCTAGCTAAATCTTATATAGGGCATATTAAAGTGAGGGACTATAATATTCAAGCCCACATGTAGGCATCTTTCCAGTTCATCCTCATTAGCTGAATTTGCTATGGAAGGATCCATGGGGAAACAATAGTACGTATTGTTAAAGCATGATATACATATTAATGTGGATCTCTCTATTAGCTTAAGCTTTTAATTGAGTTGGTCACTTAACATGGTATCAGATATCTAAGTTTGACAAGGACTTGGATCCAAAGCTTCCCGCTTGCATTATTCTATAAAAATGTTAGTACGTAATTTGTACATCTCCATATATGCACATGAGAGGGAGTGTTAAAGAAGCACCTGCTTTGAGGTAAATAAAATATTTTTTTTTCTTTTGCACACAATTTGCACCTCTCCTCGTATGCATGTAAAATGGAGTGTTAAAGCATAATATATATATATATATATATATATATATATATATTAGTGTGACAATCTCTAATAGTTTAAGTTTTTAGATGAATTGGTCATTTAAAATACATTAGGGGGAGTGTCGAAGCTGAACAAGAAGAAGTTCATTGAGCAATCAAACATGGGCATGGTCAAACTTTGGTCAACATTTATGTTGTTATGCCGGGTGGATCATTTGCAACTTTCATCCCTTTCAAATCACACTTTTCTTACAACTCATAAAATCCGTGTATTCAACAAGAAAAAATTAAGCAAAGAAAGAGAAGAAAGGGGGATCTTTTTTTTTTTTTTTTTGACGTTTTTGGTTGTTCCCCTGCTTTGAGGTATGTATCAATTTCACCTGTTTCAAGGATAGTTTACTTTTTATTTCCCTGATATTATGTAAGATTGGAACCTCTGGTGACACTGTTGTAAGTGAAATTAGACATGCTCTATACTAAAATTAAAAAAGATGCATGTAAAATATAATGAGATTTTATTTTATTTTTGGGACGTAGATGGTACTGGACGAAAGAGTCATAAGTGAGCTCCTGGCCAGCCTCCTTGAATAACATCTGACTTCGTACACACCATCTCTCCTACTAGATCAAATCATCACTTTAATGGAAACCCTTTACTCTAATAATGGAGTATGAGTTTTAGGTTATACAGTACCACCATTCTGGCAAAAATTATCCAACAAATTCAGATAAAAATGTGTGCGTAGTCGATCAAAACTTTTAAATTTTAAGCTGTTTTCTGCATACAGATACCAACCTCAACAATCATGAACCTTAGGGGTATGTCTAATTGACTGGCAAAGTAACGTCTATAATTCACTGTTATTCACATATGAAAATGGGAACTTCTATATGTTTATTCTTGTAGCGTTTACAAATATTTTATTATATAAGTTTCTATATTTTGGCATTGCCCCTTGGTCAGAACAACTTCGGCAGAAGCAGTCCCCAACAAACGATATCTGTAACTCCACTATATAGTTCAATTACATTTGAGACTTATATTCAGATATGTATTTTCCTTCTAGAGAATGACTTTCCAATATTAGTCCTTCTGTAGGCTCCACAAATGTACTATTAACCCCTATAGCAAGCACGAGCTTGATTTATTTGAGTTCCTCTGTATGAATATAATTGTCTTCCTAACGTCCAGTTAAAGTGGTTATTGTTAGACCATTTGCAGTGTCGATATGTTGATCAATTGTTGTCATTCCTAACCCCATGATAGTCCTTCCGCTAAAAAAACCAGGTTCTTGGGGTTCTGGCAGCGAGATAATGTCACCTCGTAACATGGTAACCACTTCACACATTGTCGGCCTCTCTTCAGCGCGATGCTGAACGCACAACAAGCCCACGTGTAGGCATCTTACTTGTTCATCCTCATTAGCTGACTCTGCTATGGAAGGATCCATTGCTTCCAGTGGTCTCCCCTCGTTCCACATCTTCCATCCCTGGAAAAAATAATAGTACATATTGTTACAGCATGATATACGTATTAATGTGGTTCTCTCTAATAGCTTAAGCGTACGGTCACTTAACATGGCATCAAAGCTCTAGGTTTTGCAAGAACTTGAGTTCAAATCTTCCCGCTTACATTTATCCTATAAAAAATGTGGGTAGGTAATTTGCACACAATTTGCACCTCTCCACTTATGCACGTGAGGGGGCGAAGTTTGAAGGAAAAAAAAAAAAGAGTACTTACATGACCTAGGAGATTGAAATCATGGTCAGGGTGTTGAAATCCCCAATTCTTCTGCCCACTTACTATCTCTAACACCAGAACACCAAAACTGTAGACATCTGATTTGGTCGAAAAGTGGCCATTCATTATGTATTCTGGTGACATGTAGCCACTGGATATACAGCAAGGCAAAAGATTTTATCATTTAGTGCCTCCAAAAGTAAGAAAACTAATTCAAGACATACGTTCTGGATACTCACTGAGTTCCGATCACTCTCTTGGTTGTTTCCTGCGTCTCAATTGCGAAAGTTCTAGCAAGACCGAAGTCAGAAATCTTGGGGTTCATTTCTCTGTCTAGTAAAACATTACTCGCTTTCAAATCACGATGAATCACTCTCAGCCTCGAATCATCATGAAGATACAGCAGTCCTTTGGCCACCCCTTTAATAATCTTGAAACGCGTTGCCCACAATAGAAGCCTCCTCCTAGCTTGATCTGGACATCAACACCACCAAAATAGGATCTTTTTCGTTTGGGAGCACATAAAGTAATTAATAGAGCTTTTTAAGTACAGATTATGTTAAGATTTAATGGATGTACCAAATATTAGTTGGTCTAGGCTTCTGTTAGGCATGTATTCGTATACCAGCATTCTCTCATTTCCTTGAATACAGTACCCCAAGAGCTTCACAAGGTTGCGGTGTTGAAGCTTTGCTATTAAACTGACTTCATTTTTAAACTCTCGTAGCCCTTGCCAAGAACTCTCACACAGCCTCTTCACTGCAACTGCTACTCCACCAGCTAATTCACCCTGCAAATTTAATCATTAGGAGTTATCACTGTTATTATTAGATGGAAGAAAAATCATCTTCGATTATTTAAGCTTCTTCATACCAAATTGGGAGAAATAAAATACCTTATAGACAATACCAAACCCTCCTTGACCGATTTTATTATAATGAGAGAAGTAGTTAGTTGCTGCAGAAATTATGTCAAAGTCGAAAAAAGTAATATCTGGATCTTCTTCCTGACTTGTCATGGATTCTCTTGCTGGATTATTTCCTTGCTCAGCTGTTTAAATTAATGACATCAATCTTGATAAATCTCCCAGTTATTAAAAGAAAATGTCCCTAATGATTGTAAATTCTTACACAAACTAAATTGGAAAACTCCAACAAAACCAAATCTCTGCTGTGATAATACTTGAAGGAATCTATTTTGAGCTTGAAGCAATAGTCATCTAATAATACAGAATTTGTTACCTTGGCGTTTTGCTCTCTGTAGCTGGCAAATAAATCGACAAAGAACGGCCAGTAGAAGGGTCAAAGAAAAAGTGGAGAAGAGGATGGAAATAATGATCAACGTCTTCTTCCTCATCATTGAAGCGGAAATGAACTCTGATGAGACAAATACAATTGCTTAGTATTCATCTTCTGAAAGATTAAAAAGCTATTATCTATTTAAATGTTTTGGATCTATCATTTTGATGAGCGATACAAATTACTACTCCCTCCGTCCCAAGTCAATTAATTGTACTTTGATTAGATATTTTAAAAATAATTACTTATTTTTCCAATATATAAAAATTGTTATTGGTAGTTTACTTATTATTCTTAAAATGATTAAAAGTATTCTACACTAAAACATTATGAAATATATTACTCCCCCCGTTTCCTTTTAAGTGTTCACTTTCTTCCTCTTATGTGAGACCTTTATGTCGCTTTCGAGACACTTAAAAGGAAACGGAGAGTGAATATAATAATATAGTAAAAAAAAATTGTTGGCTTTTTGAAAGGAAAAATTGCACTCAGGGACGGAAGGAGTATCAAAAAGTGACTTCACAAGACTGCACCAGTCAATATCGAGTTGAAAATCACCAAGTAAATTATTACTTTGCCAAACAGACTAAACTCAAACTACACTTGCCATTACTAACAACCATGTCAACCATACAGCAAGGTGATATATATATATATATATATATATATATATATATATATATATGTACAGTTCTAGACCAAGCGGTATCATCTCTCCATCACGGGCTGAAATATAACTACAAGCTTTATCTCAATGGAAGCTGTAAAATCAAAATAACAACATTTGATACAGCTAAAATAGATTATCGTCGGAAAACATGCCACTGTCTTGGCTTGTTAACATTCAAGACTGAAGAGAATGGAGTACAAGCCAAGTGGACAACCATTTCTGCAAATGTTCTGCAGCTATATAAATGAAAGTAATAAGCTGCAAGACTTTCAATGGGATCTAGAAACCCAAAAAAATTGTTTCCTTTAATTTTTCATTCCACTCTATGAAATTCGTATTTCTACAACTTTGTGGAGTCAATCTGGTGCAATTTCGGAATCAACTAGACTGACGAGAAGGAAAACTGCGCAAATTTGGCTTATTATGTGCCTAGAAATTTTAAAATTTTCTCTCAAGGATTTATAACAAAGAAAAAAAATTAAGAGTTCCATAGCATGAATGCTTTAGAACTTCCTTAGCCAACTGTAGGGTATAAGGGGACTCTAACAGTTCCCTAAGGAACCTCGAAGCTCTTCTTTATATTTGGGATTTCACTCAACCGAGGGATTGGCACACAATTTTTAAGGTCTCACCAAGGCTTTCTCTTTTACAAGGTAACTCGAGCTACCCAATCTATATTAGGTTTTTCCATTGTTTATGATTTAGCATATGCATACATGTAACGCACACACTCGTTTCTATTTTCGTGTTTCACATATAGTGAACAAGAGATCATATAATTAGTCCGTCAATATGCTAACTTTTCATTACCGGTCGACTGATCTGCAGGTTTTTGGATTTTAGATTTTCTCCCGACTACAAGTGCTTAGGGATGGCAACGGGGCGGGTTAGGGGCGGGTATCTCTAAAACCGGACCCGACCCGACTTTCTTACTCCCCGCCCC
>JAOWAN010000001.1:18546646-18559935 GCA_028566635.1 Lobelia cardinalis | reverse complement strand
AAGTGAGGGCATTTTGGGAAAGAAAAAATGGGGACATTGCTAACCTCCTACAACTAGTGGGATATTAGCTAATCCCTATAATAAATATGTATATATACTATAGTTATTAAAAAGCTATATGAAAAATAAGCTAGCAGGATCTGCAGTGTTGAAGACTGACGTGTTCATCGGAACAACTGCAAGGTACTTACTGAAGAGAATGGAATCCAGGCTCTTATGTTCCATGAATTCATAAATCAACAACTTTTCTTCCATTTCAATACAGCAAGCGAGGAGTCGGACGAGGTTCCGGTGTTGAAGTCTTGCAATTAGACGAACCTCGTTTTTAAATTCCTCCGTCCCTTGACCAGAATTCTTGGACAGCCTCTTCACCGCTATATCTTGACCCTCCAACAAACCCTGACAAAGCCATCAACTTCTTGTTGGAACTTGACATAGATGTACTTCTATGTGCTGTAAGAGTGCATACAAGAGAGAAATTTACCTTATAAACACATCCGAAACCACCTTGCCCTAGTTTGTTTGCATCTGAAAAATTGTTCGTAACCATCACTAAAGTACTAAAATCAAGCAAGGGTAACTCAAGCTCATCCGCTGTAGTTTCACCAGAATCTCTTCTGCTCGCAATAACTCCCTTATTCAAGATAAAATCTTGGCTTCTTTCTCCTGATCATTCACATCATGAAACATTTACAAACATACAAAGTACTTCGCTCGCTGGAGTATAAGCCATGCTGGCTGTCGAAAGAAAACATGCTTTTACTTTAGTACCTTTCCGCTCTATACTGTTTAATGCTGCATTCTGCATTGACCTCCGCTTCCGTAGAAAGAAGATCACTCCTCCGGATAGCACAATGCAAGTGCCTAATACAATGGCTGCGATGATAATAGTTTGTCCAGTCTTGTTGGAATCATGTCCGGAATCTCCACTAGCCCCTTGTCCTGAAGGAAATAATTTCGTTTCAATGTTTCAACAACAGTTAAGCATAATCGAAGCGAAATCTTCTAAGTTCCATCAAATAATGCACAGTTAAGCATAATCGAATTGTCATATTGTACAGTTATAATGTTATTCCTTGCACACTTTAGTTGTTCGGACAAAATATATAAATGAATAAAATATAATACAACCCTGGCATTGGGCTTGTAACTCAGCTCGAAATTTTTTCAAGCTTTTATCAACATTATTTTTAAAAAAAAAAAAAAGATTGTTAGTGGTTTTTTACTTACCTCTTAAACGACTCGAACTTGTGGCCTAATAGAAATAGGGGAAACATCTTATCACCAGACTGCACCTCGTTATCAAATCGTTCACTTGGCAAGCTTGAATACTCCTTATAACTTGCTCAAGCTCAAGGCATTCTTGATCATACATTTTAATTTTCAAGACGAGCACCACTAGGCTCGGCTCGACTCGACTCGACTCGGCTCATCCCTATCCCATATTATTAATCTCATATGAGAAGTTAAACTCTTTAATGTTGTGTTCAAACTTGTATATTCTCTTTAAAATCTACCGCTCATGATTCTGGAAATATGATATTTTGTTATACAAATTATTGTGCTCATACTTTTATATTCTCTTTATTAGTATATTACAGTAATTCTATAGCTGATTTTGGAAATATGACGAGATTTTATAAATAAAGATTAATTATTTAAAAAAATAGCACTCTTAAGTGAAATATTCCAAAATAAAATTATTTTGCACGGGAATAAATATTTCCCAAATAACTTGAGACGGTTCCTTGACAAAATACACTTTTATGCAAAGTACAAAGGTATTGGGAGTTAGCTAGTTGTGGGCCTTGTGGCATTTAAGATCTTCTTTAACGGGGCCCACATTGGCAAACAACTGTCTCATCCCTTTTGAATTCGGCCCACCAAACCATCTAGCAGCCGGCTCAGTAAATCCTGTAGGCCCATCCCAAAGTAAACCCGCCCTAGACCTAGAAGTAGAACAACAAAATGTCGGCCATGGAATTATGGATTTGGGCGGAAACTCGTTTTGAATACTGGTCCCCACGTACGTCCGCCCCAACCAAATAATGTTAGGCCACGGTTTTTTATGATTTTTTTTTTTTTTGCCATTTCGCCTCTTTTTTCTTTTTTTTTTTTTCAATTCGACATTTTCACTCATATTTATACTGTAATTTTATTTCGGTTCGGGTCAGGAAGTCGATTTTTTTATTTTATTTAATATTTTGTAATGATTAAAGTGAAAAAATAAGAGAGAGGTAGAGAGAAAAATAATTGAACCCATAAAAATTTAAAAATCAAAAACGATGATAAAATAATCTCGTGACTCAAGCCTTCATGTTCTTTTCTTATCTTATCAAAAAATAAAAATAACACAGAGAATAATAATTACTCTAAAATTTTCTTATTTTATTTAAAATATTATCAAAAAAAGAAAATGCAAAAATACAAATAACAAATAGTCCATCCGTTTTAAAATAAATTTTAATAAAAAACATAAAATGGAATAATAAATAACAAAAGACCAAATGAACCTTTGATCTTTCAAAAATCAATTTTAGATGTGGATTTTAGTGGGTCCTCTTAGACAGAAATCGACTAATGAAAATTACTCCCTACTTTATTTAAACAAAACAATGTCACGCAACCATTCAAGGACTATAGTCTAAATTAGACGCCACCAATAATTGACATCAAGTAATGGTTCAAAATATTAAGAAAATAGTAGTACACGATGATTAAAATATTACAATTTAGAAGTTACATATATCATTTTCTTATTTTTCCCGTAATGGTACATGATAATTAATTATTCGTTTATTTGTGTATGTTCATTTTTTCTTTTTTATGTGAGAATTTAATGTCGTTTTCGAGACATTAAAAGAAACGAAAAGAGTATAATCTTACAATATAGTATAATCTTACAATATAGGAGTTAAACATAACTTTTTCTTATTTTTCGGACTTTACCATCCGATTTTCATCATCATATATTGAATGTCCGCTAATTCAAATTTAAGTCACTAGCAGCACAGGAGCAATCGTTATATGGAGTGCCTAGAAATTCATTGTTCATGGAATGTCTTAATGCACATAAACGTTATAAAATATACACATTACATAATTAGTAAAGCACATAAAGGTTATATGTACATAATTTATAACCGTTATGTGCATTATGACACTCCTAGCACGAAGTGCCCATTCCGTATAATTTTTGGCACAAGAGTGATAATATTTTTAACGCAGTTGCATAATTTATAACCGTTATGTGCATACGGTGAGACTCAAATTCGAGACCTTTCTTAAGCGAACCCAAGCCACTTACCACTTGGACCAATTCCCGTTGATTGTTAATATAGCCCACTTATTCAAATGCCAAAAAATTTGAAATAAATTTAGTCTCGATCCAAAATATAAAAAAAGTATAAAACTTGTTTTTGAGACGAATGGAGTAAAAAGGAAAAAGAGGGGAGGAAAAAACGTGGGGTTTCAAATCTGTTTCTCCTCCACTAGAATCTAAAGTCACGATCTACTATACTAGTCGTAATCGGAAAACTCAATACAAATTGTGTTTTGGTTTGGTTACTGTCTTTCCAAGTAATACATTCCTAGGTGGGCGGCTATGGCGTTCACATTCTTTTCCTGTCCACTCCCATTTCGCTCTACCTTTTTCGATTCGAGTAGGAGAAACCAACAGTCAAATTACACTCCTCTACCGACTCGGTGTGGATCATCGCAACTCGTCCCAACCTGAGTTGCATCAACTCACCTCACCGATTCTCTCCGTCTCGAAATAAAATAAGTATTACTAGCAAAAAATAAAATTTAAAAAAAAAACGATCATTTTATAACTCCAATTCAGATCTTCAATGTAATACTTAAGTACTAAATTCATCATTGATAACTCATTAGAAAATGATTATAGTATGTCATTAAGAAGCCATCCTAAAAGGTGGATCAAATGTACTAATTAAAAAAAGATAAAGGGCTTGTTTATATCTTGGAAAATGGATCCTAGTCGCACATTTCAACAGAAATTCAAGAAAATGAAATGAAAAACATACCTGAATCAACTTGAGCCACGCGAACATAGAGATCCTGCCCACCTTCAGAAACCGCATACTGCCTCATATCCCAAAGATCCCCAACCCAAATCACACAACCCGACCCTGCCCCACTAATATCCATCCTCGAATAAGCGGTGCAAGAACAATTCCTCCTACACATTTCCTCACACTTACCTAAAGTCATCCTTTTATCCACAAATGTATCCGAACTCTCGGGCAACTTCATATTCTTCAAATCCAAAAACCCATCATTTCCACACCCCAAATTATTCTTACGAACACACCCGTCCGACCCGTCTCGCAAATTCCACGCTTGCTGATTTTTCGGCTCGAATCCTCTAGCACATTTACAAACGGGCGATACGTTAGCGTCGCAGATTCCATATCGCCCACATTCCCGATACCCGTCACACTGGTCCTTGGGCGCGTACCAGTACACGGACCACGTTTGGCTAGTCTCGATCCACGTCAATCTTTGTAACGCTCCATTTGGTTGAACGATTAGCCTCGAATAAATTGAGTTATTTAACATGTTGAACGAATAACTCACCTCGTTTGGCTCATTGGTAAAAATAAAGTTCATGACGCTGGCGCCTTTCATTTCCGGAACGCCGCTGAATCTGATACCGTTCCACGGTCCGCTCCGGTAATCAATGACATCTTTGTGGGTCAAATAAACTTCCGGGAATCCGGTGGTGTCGAGTTTGAATGTGTAATCGCCGGCAGATGGATCGCCGGCGGTTTTCCATGATTTTAAGTATCGGTTCATGCCAGTTTTGGAGTCCCATCCTAGCCTCATACCTGGAAGTAATTTAAGCTCCAGCTCTTAGTATTGAAGCATTACTCTTACTCTTTAAGCACTACTAATGTCATTCGAAGTACTCCGCAGTCGTTTACACCTCTACAGCATATCCATAAGAAAATAATTACTCTTCCGTCCCAAATTAAGTATTACAAATTATTCATAATCGTTAATAATTTGCAACACTCAATTTGCGACCGAGGTAATATAAGAATAAAAATATACCTGGTAATAATGTGTCTGTTGGGTAGTTGAAGCTTTGCCATAGATAATTCTCTGGGTCTTCATCGTTTTGGAGTCGAAGAACGAAATTCCCAGAATCTAATAACTGGGCTACCTTGTTAACTGGGTCAATCGAAATCGATTGATTCGTTGACCAAAAATCATTGGGGGAAGGTAAAGATTCATCAATTAAGGCTATATTGCCATATGGGTCGATACATAAAACCCCAGATGATGAATTAGAGAGAGGGGTGTCTCTGTTGGCAACCCAAACGTATGTTTTCACCTCTATGTTCTTGTACCAAATGCCCAAATACCATTTCGATGAGTTGCCTTGAGCGCTGAAGAACCCCAGCTCAAAAACTCCGGACGAGGACACTAACGTTCGGGCTGAGGTGAGAGGCTCTGTGAAAGAAATGGTGTCAATGGCTAATACTGTGGAAAGAACATGGAGGAGAGAGATTGGAGTCAAGAAACAGGGGAAGATCTTGGTGGGATTTTTCATGCTTCGACTGGAGAGAGAGAAAGTTCATGCTTTTTGCTCTGTTTATTACTCCTATTGTGTCGATGGTTTGGCCATTATTGTGTGTGCATCAAAGAAAAAAAATCCTAAGAATTAGGAATGGTTTGGTAGGTGAAATTGGAAAAATAAGCAGGGGGGAATTGACCCAACTTTCTTGGTTTTGTTTTACTAGGTACGAACTCATGACCTTTATCGTGTGTTTAGGTATTTCTTGATAAAATTGCTCATTTTTTAAAAAAAAAATTATATAAAGATTATAAATTATATAATTTCTCCGTACCGTAATAGATGACCTTTTAGAAATTAAAATTTGTCGCATAATAGTTGATCTTTTAGAATTTTTAGGCTTTTTTTTCTATATTTTTCTAATTTATCCTCATATTCTCTTAATTACCTATGATCATTAATTACATTTACCTCTTTTATCATCAATAAATAGACATTATTTAATAAGAATGAATTTATTAATAAGTATTACTCCTTAATAAGTGTGCAAAAGTCTAGAAGGTCATTTATTACGGGACGAAGAAAGTACACAATATGAATATAAAATATATATGAGTTATATTCATAATTATTATGTACATTTTACACTAATATTATGTGTATAATTTATAATTTTTATGTATATTTTTGAAGAAAATGAACGCTCCTTACTAGGAGCGTCTAGACACTCGGTATAATTTGCCCTCCTGATCAGTCTTGAGAAAAAAGACATTTTTTTTAAGTTAATTCAAGTGTGGAATATTAGAAAAGGAAAATGTTATATATTGAAAAAAAAATTAATAAGAAAATAACATTCTTTCGTTTTGGATAAAAGTTTATATTTAAAAAAATATTTTTTTTTTGGCAATTCGAGTTTTTTATAAATCATATTACTAAAATTGTAGATTTTTTTCTATAATATGTGATAAAATTATCATATTATAAATATGAGCAAAAACTTTTGAAATTTAAGGAAATACTTATAACTGAATGTTTGAAAATTAACTCTACTTTGTAATCAATGATAAGAGTTCACAATTTTCAACTACAAACGTCATTTGGTGATAGTAGTAATAAAAATTATCGTAGAGGAGAATAATTAGTGATCACTAATGCGTATTGATCGAATTTTATACTACTTATTTAGGATTACTCTTGGTGATGATCACTTCTCCGAGTATGTTATTTTCATCGGAAAATAGTTTTCAAATTTTTTGTTAACAAAAAGATTTACATATCATGTAATGAACTGATTTGAAGGATATCGGTACAAATTTTTGGTGCATTTAGATAGCAGATTTTTGGCACAGTTTGGTTTTTGGTTTGGTGTTGGTTTGATTTTTGGTTTGATTTTGTTTTATTTGTGGGTCCCATAAATAATTAATTGATGAATATAGTAATAATATAATAGGTAGTAGGATGTAAGAATAGGGATATATAAAATAATAGGTATGAGAGAGATAGTAGGTAGTATGATGTAAGAATAGGGATATATAAAATAATAGGTATGAGAGAGAAAATCTGAGTTTTTAATTTAAGTGTGTGAACAAAGTTTTTCGTGGTTTTTGAAACCTAGTTCCAAAAACCGACTTGGTGAACACCACCTTTGTATCTTCTTTGTTCTCTGGACATTCCAGGGTCGTTAGATTCTCTTAGGCTTTAACACAGTAGTATTTTATTTTTTCAAACTTTTTACTTCATACATTTAGAAAAATAATCTCAATGTTCAAATTTTCAAGTTTTGAGCCTTCACGTGCTCAAATCGAATCTCAAATAGGTGAGCTTCACTCGATTCAAAATTAAATCGTGAGACAATTGTGGACTTTCACTTGCTTTAGCGAGCCTAGGCATTAGCGTCTTTAACATATTTTGGCGGGCCTTGATAAATCTCCACGAGCCTAAGCAAGTATGGTTCAATAGAGAAATGGACAATTGTTACGATTTGTTAGTTCCCTATACTAATATAATATGTTTTTGTGTTTTTCTTTTCTTTTTTATTTGAGACGTTCAGTCAATATTAATTAAGCATTTTGAGTTATGATTTGTTGACTTGAGTCTGTAAGCTTAGTCTTTTTAAATTATTATATTTAATGTTGCTGGATTTGGATATCCTAAAGTGAAATTTAATGGCCACTCGAGTTAGGCGTATCGAGCCCTTAACAAGCTGACTCGTAAGTTTTACGAGTCGAATCGCGTCGGACTCATAAATAGGATGGACTTAAAAATGGTATTCGACTCGACTCGTGAAATCAATGTGATCGAGTCGAGTCGGACGTAATAGATTCGAAACGAGTCGAACCCACGAGCTGACCCGACTCATTTACATCCTTGAGCATTCCACTATTTTTTAATTCAATCTACTTTATTTCAGTTATATATTATCTCACTATATTATAAATTAATTTTTCTTTCAAATTTATTTTAAAATATAATTATTTATTTTTTAAAGTGCCAGATCCATACAAAAGTATTTGTTATAATTTTGTATTTCATAATATAAGGTAGCTTCATAATAAATTAAATTACATAACTTTTTCTTGCAGATTTTGATTTTCCGAATGGAATTTGTGTTTCAGAAATTGATTTTCTATTCATAATTAATTTTTGTTTGTTATTTTGACTAATTGTTTGTAAATTGGTTTGAGTTTCAAAATATAACAAATAAATTACATGTGACAAGTTTTGATTGGAAGAAGTTGTGTTTGAGAGTGAATCTGAAATTTGAGAAACTCTCTCCCAAATTTACTCAGCCCAATAAAAAAATGGTGAAAAACTGAAGTAATATGTTCGTAAGGTTCTCCCAAACGCCAACCAAGTGAAAATTATTTTATACGGCTAGATTATACACCCATATAGCAAGTGTATTTTACTCTTTTACTATTCTTCACTCTCATCTATTAATCTTAATTAATTTCTAAAATTAAGGAATTAATTTGAAATAAAAAATCTAATTTATTAACAACCATTCCATATAAGTAGGGAATTATTTTAGGAATTCAGTATAAATATATATAGATATATATTCTATATAATCAATAATTCCATATAACTAGGAATTTCATATAATCAAAAATTAACTAACGATAAAATAATCAAAATTTATTCACATTTTTCTATTCATTTTATAAATATGTTCTGTTCATTTTATAATTAATATATATTCATTGAATAAATAAATGTAATGTGTTATATTAAAATAAAACTATCAGAATGCTGTGTTCATTTTATTAAATGTTATGTTCATTGAGAATGTATTTTGTATTCATTAGCTATATTTATTTATTCTCATTAGTTTACATTGTTCATGTTCGTTATATTCATTGTTCATGTTCATTAAATCAATTGTTCATGTTCATTAAATCAATTGTTCATGTTCATTAGCTGAAGTAATCGCAGAAATATAAATTTTCATTCATATTATAAGTATGTTCTGTTCATTTTATGATTAATATATGTTTATTGTATATATAAACGTAATGTGTTATATTAGAAACAAACTATCAGAATATTGTGTTCATTTTATAAAATGTTATATTCATTGAAAAAGTTTTATTTATCCATTAGCTGTATTTATTTTATTCTATAAATATTCATTAGTTTACATTCTTCATATTCGTTATATTCATTAATTATGTTCATTAAATCAATTGTTCATGTTCATTAGATAGAGTGGAGGAAAAATATAATTTTTTTTAGTTGAAATTTTGAGATTTTAGAAGAAAAAAAATATTTTTGATGCACTTATTATGGAATAAATATGAATTAAATTGTAATATATTCTGATAATAGCAGGTGAGTGAATAAGAAAATATATCACTCTTTAAATTAAGAAAATTTTCCAAAAATAAAATTATCAATAAGTCTCATTTTCTCTCCCGTATTTCTCTCTTCCATTTCTGCGTTTCTCTCTCTTCCCATTTACTCCCTCCATATCCACTTTCTCTATTCAAATCAAACTCCATAGCCACCATCTTTTTCAATCTCCATTAGCCGACAATAACCCCCATCCACCGCATATACTTCGTCCAAGCGGCCGAAATCCACCATCTACGACTCACCACCTCTTTTAATCGCCACCATCAACAACCTCTCTCAATCGCCACTATCCATAACCCACCACCAAGCAATCGAAATCTACCATCCTTTATATGGGAAAGATCGATGAGAGGGACGGAGTGGGTAGAGATGGCAGCAGTTGGATAGTGATTCGACGGTGGAGCTTGAATGAGAGTGGTTATGGTTGACGGAAGGTGGTGCGGATTCGATTGTTTATTTTGAATTATGATATGTTATAAACTGTTTTATTGAAGGTTACAAAAGTTCATTTCGTTATTACTTAATGTTCTTTTCGTCAATGCTTATGTTTATTTATCACTGCTTATGTTTATTTATTTATCTGTTTTTTGTATTAAAATTTGAATTTTTATTAATTTTAGAAATTATGGCATGAGTTAATTTAGACATTAATTATGAAATTTATATAAATCTGATTTTTTGGTTTAAATTAATCCCTAAAATTTAGGAATTGATTAAGGTTAATAGGTGAGAATGGGAGAGTGAATCCACTTGCGGGTGTATAAACCTCTATACGCCTGTGCGTATAGTATACCAACTGCCAACCAAGTGCTATATCATGTGTTTAGACATTCTTAGCAAGGAATGTCTATTTTATTTACAAATATACATAAAATTTATAAATTATGTACATAATATGAATATAAAATACATGTGAGTTATTTGATTATCATATTCATAATTATTATGTACATTTTATATTCATATTATGTACATAATTTATACGGACAACTTCATAAATGATCCCTCAAAATTTGTAATTTCTGCAAATAGTCCATCTACTTTGGACTTGACCAATTTTGGTCTAAGTTTGAATAAAAGGGACGATTTTAGTCCCTGCCGTCAATTTACCGTCAATGCTATATTAATAGAGGGCAGTTTAGGAAATTAACTTGTATAACTAAGGGTAAAAAGGATAATTTGCATTCATCTTCTTCTTCTCTGAATACATTCATCATCCACCACCAATAATCACCATCACCAACAACAACCACAAACATCCACCCAAATTTTACACAAATTTATCCTCACAATTTGCAACTAATGTTACTGTTTTTATTATTGTGCTTCGCCATCATTGAACAAGTATTTGAACATAAGCATCTCAAATTCACACTAAATGTTCTTTTTCTCCTCTTAGTTTTGGAGGAAAGCATCGTGGTTGAGCTCTTAAACTTCTCAAGCACAACATTTGCCTTAGGTACAGAAGGCCAAACATCAAGTACAGACGACCATGGCGAGGAGCATGTGCAAAACCCAGATCTGGTTTTCAAAGCGAGGAGGATGAGTATAGTGAGATTCGATAATAATACTTGCTCCGCCGCATCCACAGCCACCTTGTACCTGCTCCACCGTACATCGGTCCTCGCGCTTGGTCTCAAAGATATTGTTACTACTACTAGAACTACTGCTACAACGGCGGCTAAGTAGAGTTGAGAGAGACGGCACACACACACAATCTGCGAAACCCTAGCGGAAATGGGATGGGATGCGATCTCCATGGCCGGATCTAATGGGATCTAGATCTGATTTATTCGGAGCCCCAGATTTCTTCAACCTCGCTCTTTTGCTCTTCCCCCAAAGCTTCGTTCGACCTTTCCCCTTTTTCTCCTTCTTCATATCGAAAAATGAAAAAGAGAGAGAGAGAGAAGATCTGGAGAGGTGGAGAGGTGGAGAGAGAGAGAGAGAGAGAGATAGAGCAGATCTGTAGAGAGAGACCACATTGAGGAACGTGGAGGGACGTTTCGAGGACGACGGGGAGGACGGAGCAGCTTGCCGCATCGAGAGAGGGAAGAGGGAGTGAAGGTACCAAAAAGTATTGGCGACCTAGCAAGCTATAAGAGAGCTTGCGCTTTAGATCAGAGCCATCAGAAGACAAATACTTAGCCAGATTTGGAGGAATTATCTCCAGGTAGAGGCGACCTCTCTTGAGACTTCGCAGAGAGGTCAACTTCCACTATTGGGCTCCGCGACCAGAAGAGAGATGATCATCCCTGGCGCGACCTATGTGAGACCTCGCATAGAGGTGATTCCTCATGCGAGCTTACTTCATTCCTCACCGGGAGCCTAGCTCTAGACGACCTGTTTTACTTCTGCGAGCAGTCCAACTCAGGAGTTTGTATCCAACATGGAGAAGGTCTTCATTAATGACGGTATATCCTCATGATGAGTCCTTTCCATATTTATCTCTGATTTACTTGCCTAAAGAGGCTTGGATTAGGAGTCTGGCTTTCCTTGAACTCTGAGGGAGCAGAGGCGGCCATAACTCATATTCCTCTAAGGATTCAGCATTCTCAACACCTATAAATAAGGCCCTACACTTGTAGGCAAAGGTACGCACACAATTCTGCCCCCAAACTCTCCCGTGAATTCTCTTGCTTCTTAGTGAACTTGAGTCTTACTCTCACGCTGGAGCTTGTTTGGTAGGGAACCCCCTACCTCATAGTAACGGTGTTGTTTTGCAGGTCCTGTTGCTGCCTAGTTCAACAACCCTCAACCATCGCAGTGCTCAGCGAAGATCACAGGAAAAACTGTGCATCATCAGGGAGAGATCGAAAATTTGGCCACGGTCGTCTCTCCAGATCTAAGGTAGTGTATGAATGTGGGGTTAATAAATTTTGCTTTCAGATCCAATTTTGGTCCATGTTTTTATAAATTTGCATAATTGCCCCCCCAAATGTGGACATGTGACAAGCACATGATATTTAACAGTCAAAATTAATGATTGATTAACGGTAGGGACCAAAATCGTCTAATTTTTTTAAACTTGTACCAAAATTGGTCAAGTTCAAAGTAGAGGAACTATCTGTAAAAATCGCAAAATTTGAGAGACCATTTACGAAGTTATCCCTACTTTATAAACTTTATATACATTTATGAAAAAAATGGGCATTTCTGACTAGAAATGCCAACCCCCCACACACTACCCCTTTCCTTTGGAAATGCCCTCACTTTGACCGATGGAATCATATAAATACTTGTAATGTAAATGATTAAATTATAAGCATTAATTTTAATTGTAGCTAGTTGAATATACGTCACCACTAGGGCTGGAAATTGGAACGAAAATTCTGATATCCGTCGAATTCAATCCGAAATTTTTTGAATTTGGACTGAAATTTTTTAGTCCGAATTATAAAATTCCGATTTTCGAGTTTTCCAAAATTTTTTGGATTGAAATTGGAATCAGTTTTGAAACTTTCGGAAATTCCGAAATATTTTCGAAATTAAATTTTATAATTCCGATTTCCGATTGTAATATGAACTATAGAATAAACAGTAAGAGAATCAAATTCTTCATCTCACACACTCATAGCAAGATCTTACCACTAGACAAATATTTTATATTCGAAATAGTTCAAACATGTTATTAATGGACTAACGATAATAGACAATATTTGTTGATTTTTAAGCAATAAAATACAGTAAATAATTATAGATTTAAGAAAATAATAGGATTAATGATAAAAATAATGATAGCCACTTTTTATTTCAATAAACTAGACATTTTATAACATATGCATAACTTTTTATTTTGTATGTAGTTTAAAATTTTGCAAGTATGTAAGGCTCTATACTTAAAATTTACGAAATATACATTTGAAAAGAATATGAAATATACTTTAGTAAGTAT
>JAOWAN010000001.1:18529805-18546546 GCA_028566635.1 Lobelia cardinalis | reverse complement strand
CTAATTGGAGAAAATCTCTCCCTAATTACATCAATGTACTCCTATAAAAGGATTGTTTCCTATCACAAAGATATACATTAATGAAAACTTATTCATCTTTCTTCTATTTCTAACAATAAGTAGTTAAGTTATGATATGGGAAGTGCACCAAGAAGTATTGTGAATACAACATGTTTATTAGGTTTCAAATTAAGTACCCACGCACAAATATTATTTCAAAAAAATAATAAAATGCCATTAACTGTGGATGGGAGTTCTTTCTTTTGAGGCAGGTCGGCCACATGTGGAGTATCATGTAAAATGGACATGCGAGTATCTATAGATAAAGAATGATCCGAATTTGTTTAGGATGCTAACTATCTAATGTTTGTGGTAGTGTTAGATAAAATATCCACGAGCCACTTTTCACCAAACTTAAGGAGATTAGAATTAATTGGGAATAACCATTGTAGCTCCTTTTAGGCAAGCGAGTTTGTTCTCTAATGACGGTATAGTACCTACCACCTATCATTCAATAAAGAGTTATAAGCTGATTTCAAAAATCTCCAAGTCAGATTCTAATCATATTAATCAATCATAGTTCAAGGCCTCGGGCCTGCCAGGTAATTTAGACTATTTTGCCTATATACTAGTGTAATGTATTGAATTGCAACATGTGAAGCACTTGATCTATAATTTGGTATATTTATTTTCTATTTACTGATTAGAAACAGGAGATTTAAGTATTCGAGTATAGTTGCTTGAGCAGATATCAGCATCGTCCATAAGGGTGTGATATCTCCAAAATGGAATTCTTATCTGATCATTTTTAGGAATAATTAAATAATAATGAATGAAGAAACAACCAATATTTTAGAAATTTATATTATTATCTCCCTGATGGTTTTGCCTCCCCCCACCCCACCCCCTACCGTGAAGGAGGCCTTATCCGCCCTCCACCTAAGCTAATCCTTCAGGTGAAATCCCCAGCTGAAGATCGAAATTGAGCACCTCAACCTGTCAGTTGACAGCTATGTCTCAAAATATTGGTTTCAATATAATTACAATCATGTTTGGTATGTAGAGTTTATTCATGCTGTTATACGGATGGATAAGAATCGAGTCATCTAAAATACCATTACTATACTGTCTAGTTATTTTGGAATATAATTATGAAGTTGTTATATTCACCATACTTGGAAGTGTTAAGGCAGAAGAATCAAAATAAGGTATGCCCACTACTAGTTTAACTTAACATCAAACTTATAGGAACTGATAGAGTTATTAAAACAGATTATGATATTCAGTTATCGCCCTTCAATCGTTGATATAGTGACCTGATTAGCGGAGCATGTTCTGTTGTGTTCCTGTCCTGATCCTGAATCCGTAGGCCTCTGAACAGTAAATAAAGGTTGTTTTGGTCGTGGAAGATCTGAGTCACTGCCTAGCATAAGAACGACTGTGGACATGGTTGGTCTATCTTCAGCAAAGTCCTGAACACAAAGTAGCCCCACATGTATGCATCTCAATACTTCTGATGTGGGGCCTGACTCTCCCAATGCCTGATCTATTAGCTCTGATCCTCTTCCGGTGCTCCACAATTCCCATGCCTGAAAATAGTTATTCACTAGTCATTAGCAAATTCATATTAGCCGTAACCAACGAGTGCTTCTTCATGGATGTTATGAACTTGAATTTGCAGACTTACATATCCAAGAAGGTTGGTTTGTTCATGTTGAAAGGAACTGGTATTTCTTGTGCCACTGACAATCTCTAGTAGCATTACCCCAAAGCTAAAGACATCAGACTTCTCCGAGAATACTCCGCCGATGGCATATTCAGGAGACATATAGCCACTGCATTTGATGGAAAATATCTAGTTAATCATCAGGTTCAAGAGAAAGCATCGAATATCAAGTCCAATATAAAAAAGTTTATGTGCTTCTTATCTCATACACTGGCTTATTGCTCCTTTAGGTTCTAGGATATATTCTCGGCAAAAAATATAAAGGACAAATACTTAGAAACGGAATCCTAGTTGTTATTGTTTGATTGCCATTGATGTTGGATCCATAGGAATATGGGAAAAAGCTAGAGAATTGCTAATGATACATTTAGCTTCACATGTAAGTTGAGTTTCTAATATGTGGTGCCTTGTACTGAGTTCAATAATCTGTAGCTATGAACGATTATGTCAAATGAATAGGGCAAGGATGACAACAGAAACTCTCTTTCCAATGCCCTTTTCTGTTTGTCAGGCTTATGGAATTGTTGAACTGATTATAGCAAATCTGAAGGGAAACTGGAAAACTAGTGAAATACAATCTCATTTTAGGAACTTTTCGGACTGCATTTTTTCAGATGGTGAAAGCAGTAATGGAAGTAGGTGCTCATTCTATAGAAGGAAGAATCTTACAATGTTCCAACAATCCGGTGGGTATTTGCTTGCTCTTGTGTCACCCCAAAGGTACGTGCCAACCCAAAATCTGAGATCTTTGGATTCATCTCATCATCCAACAGAATGTTACTGGTCTTCAAATCCCGGTGTATGATTCTTAAACAAGAATCCCGGTGGAGATAAAGGAGTCCTCGAGCAATACCGTCGATAATGTTGAAACGCATTTTCCAATCAAGATGCAGTTGTTTTCTTGAATCTGTTGATCATCATATGAAATACCATACGAGGTCAGTTCTGTATAAAAGACCAACGAAAGCCTTAATATTATTTATTTGTTTGTCCTTGACCATGGATACATTTCTGGGAGAAGTAGGGAGTGCCCTCTGACCGTCTTGTCTATAACTACAACCAATTTTGATGACTTAATTCATTAGTGAGCCTCACAACTTGCAGCTGCTAAAGCTTTCTTAAAGGAGATATCTTCACCTTAGTGATTGCCTTGTTTGATTATCTATGTTTAGATCACTAATTTAAGAGGTTTATAACATATAGGATAATATATATTAATGAAGTGCAATTACTAGACAAAAAGCGCAGTCAAAACTAACCAAAGAGAAAATTGTCCAGGCTTTTGTTTGTCATATATTCATAGATCAACAGTCTTTCTTCCCCTTCGATGCAGCAACCTAAGAGCTTCACAAGATTCCTGTGTTGGAGCTCTGAAATCAGTAGAATTTCATTCTTAAATTCCATTATGCCTTGTCCCGAGTGACTTGAAAGCCTTTTCACTGCAATTTGCTGTCCATTTTCTAGCAGTCCCTAAATAAACCCCCCACATATGATAATTATTGGCCTGAAATACACTCATAACGCCATAAACCAAAATACTAACATTACCTTATAAACTGGGCCAAATCCTCCTTCACCAAGTTTGTTTTCGCAGCAGAAGCTGTTAGTGGCTATCACTATTTTAGCAAAGTCGTACATTGGTAATTCAGATGGCTTCCCTTGTAAGGCATCTTGCTTTGAGTTATTTCTTGATACAGTTGTATCATCCGGATTGAAGTGGACCATTCCACTTCTCTTACCTTCTGATAAGGAAAAAAAATCAGCAGTTTTTCCTAATATTTACAAAGAAATTATCAACAATTCTAATGCTGAAAGTAGACAAGAAGTTTCGTTTTGTTAATTTTTAAAATTTGATAAGAGATTGGTCAAAGTATTCTGTGCATTTGTTGTTTATGTAGGACTATATTTTATTAAGAAATGTTAGGAGGATCCTCCAGTGAAATCCGTTTACCTCGTTTGTATGCTCTCCACCTTAGTAAAGCAAAGATGATGCCACCTAAGAGCAGAACAGCTGATGCTGTTGTGAAACCAATGGTAACTTGTTTACCCTTTGTATCATCCCCTGTGTCGTAAAGTTCAATAAAAATTAACCGATAAGGGCCAGCTAGTCTCATGACGAAAGAATAAAAGACAGTTAAAGGATGTTTTGAACTATCAATTTCAAAAACCAACTTTTACCTAGTTCTGAATGAGCCAGGCGCAGGAAAAGATTCTGCCCCGAAAACGAGAACGTCTGGATGTCCAATAGGTCTCCTGCCCAAACCATACACCCGATTCCTGCCACAAATGCATATGCTGTGCAGGAACAGTTGCTTAGGCACCATTGTCGGCAGCCAGCATCATCCTCATTAAACAAATAGTCAAACAGATCTGGCAGGCTAATCCCTCTTACCCTCCAGAACCCATCAACTTTAGTTCTTCCCGGGGCCAAGCTACTGGCATTCTTCTCACAATAAAGTTCAGTTTGCCTCAAACATCCATTTGTCCAATTTCCTTTTCTCCATTCCTCGCTTGACTTTGGCACAAAGCCTTTTAAGCACTCACAAATAAGAGACATTGTCTTCCTGCAAATTGCAAAAGGCCCACAAGCTCCATATAGATCACATGGACTATCTGGAGCCTTCCAAAAAATGTTCCATTCTTCTTCGCGTCCTCGGTTCTTTGCCTCCAAGAAACCTCCAGGTTTAATGGACAATAAGAGGAAATAAGAGAAGTTGAATGTGTTGAGAGTGAGATAAGGAGTTCCTTGCGGATTGTCAGGTATGATGGTCATACCACCTGAATATCCTCTCACTTGATCTGGTATACCTACGAACTTCCCTCCATCCCAGGGACCACTTCTCCAGTATTTCATGGAACCACTCCAAATGAAAGCTTGTGGTGGCTTTTCTGACGAAAGTCCAACTGTAAAATTTCCAGGTGATGGATCGTCATCGCTTTTCCAAGAGGACAACAAGTGTTTTGGCTTGCGTGTTTCATTTATCTTCACCCCCAACATCATTGTTGGTATAAGTGTATCACCAGGATAATCAAAACTATTCCACAAGACTGATCCTGAAAGACTATCAAAAAGACGGAACTCCCCTTTGTCTGAAAGCGCTGCATATGTTTGATTGGAGTGGAAAGAAACATTAGTTGACCAAGCGATATTGAGCTTGCCATCGTGAATTTGCAGATTTCCATCGCTGCCAATAACTAGCCTCGAGCTGTTGTCTGTAACCGTATCTGAAACTGGATTTTCTCTGTTTGCGACCCATACAACTTTGTCCTGCAAAATGT
Organism: Lobelia cardinalis; assembly: GCA_028566635.1. Classification (NCBI taxonomy): domain Eukaryota; kingdom Viridiplantae; phylum Streptophyta; class Magnoliopsida; order Asterales; family Campanulaceae; genus Lobelia; species Lobelia cardinalis. Next base: position 18,541,541 of record JAOWAN010000001.1, on the reverse strand, counting down.
CCTTGTACCATATCCCGACATATTGTTTAGTTGAATTACCTGGACGAAAGAAGCCCAACTCAAAAATTTCACTGGCAGAGATAAGAGTCTGTCCAGCAGAGAGCTGTTGAGACTGAGTTAAGGTATCAACTGCACTGCAACACCGTGCTAGAACAATCAAGATATACAAGCTTAACTTGTATGTTCTGATTTGTTGCATGACTGTGCCAATTTGCTTGATAGAATCTTTCCCTTCCGAAAGGTACTTCATGAATTTTGCCTCAGGATCTTAGCCTTTTGTTCCAAATTCAGGATTCCATAAAATCCCCCTTGCTTTTATTGAGCAGAAACTATGTAACCTCATTTGTAAGTCAACTGTTATCTCCCTTGCTATAATTACTTTGCATAATGTCTTGCTCTCAGCTCCTATAGTCCTATTGGTCACTGATACCTTTTTTTTTTTTTTTTTTTTGTTCTTTTCCCTTTTTCTTTTCTTTGAATTTGCCAAAATTGTTCATACTATATTAAGCAGCTTCATTCACACAGCATCAAAAGGTTTTTATAGTCAAACTTTGAGGACCATCCAACATAGTACGGATAGCAGGAATATTCCAGGTGAATTTCAAACAAGCTGTTTAAGTTGATATATCTCATTAATTTTTTATATGACGTGGTAACTTGGCATTGTATGAGAGGTCTGGTTTAACAAAGACTTCAGTTCAAAAGTCTTCTTGCTTGCGTTTAATACTGGCAATATTAGGAGTACATATGTTGGCTCCCAAAATGGTTTGTGATATCGCGAATGAGAAGGTAACTTAACAAAGCTAAAGAGAAGTCGCTTTTGTTATATATCGTTATGGTTCTATGTTTCAAAACACAGAGAATTTCTTTCTGATCCTCGTTGACTTGAATATGATTAAGCAAACTGTTACTCCTTCCATACCATGTGAAGAGAATACTTGGACTGTTATCCCTCAAAAACTTACCCATTAGTGGTAATAGAGGAACTCATCTATAGCATTCTCAAGTTGGGGAGGTGTTTGTTTTCAAAGAGTAAAATGTGAAATGTACGTTCCTAGAGATAGAGTATAAGGAAAACACGTCCCTCTTTAATGTGAGATGAGGGGAGAGATATTTAGAGGTGCATCAGAAATCATGTATGATATCTCCACTAAGAATACTCAGGTAGATTTATTCAGAAGGGAATTATTCAAATCTAAGACATTGCAAAGATAAAAATTTTGAAGAACTGCAATTGTTGGAGAAAGTTCCAACCGTGTATATTAAGTACCTGAAGGTTGAGCAGCTAGAATCCGAGTAAGATATCCGAAAAAGAGAAATATACCCAAAATGGAAATGAAAATTAAATTAATTGAGGGAGTGAAAGTGAAAGGAAGTGTGGTTTTCATTGACTTTCCAGGTTCATTGGACTTTAAATATTTATATACTTTAGTTTTATTATAATAAGATACAAGTCTGTATTCCCACCTGTACAAAATTAGAAACAATTTAGTGTGGTAACAAAAATCATTAAATTGATTCGACTTTGTCTTGCATCGAATGAATCTAGCTGGCTTTGTTTATTCATTGATTTCACATTAGGTTACTCAATCATCGTCCATACTTATGACCATAAAAAATAATAATAAATTTGGTTATTACTCCCGCTAATAATGAAGTTAAAGTTACCAGCACTACTTCCATGAAACTAGCAAGCATGTTTACTAATTAAGCCACGTGATATCGTAAACCCTAAGCAGAAATCAGATTTCATTATTCCCTGCCATCTCACTTGGGCATTGATACATTGAGATCATTGATGCATTCTTACTTGTTATTTGGGGGCATAATACCCGATGCTCAGAGTTATTAGGTTCATATTCCTATATATTTTACCGTGGCTGCTATGCTTGCAACCATGCATGCATTCATGTGTTGAGCTGAAATGCCAAAATGGCCATCATACTCTGCTCTTTGTTTTTCATGCTGGCGATTACAATGACATGTTGTTTACACGATGATAATTGGTATTGGTCATATTGTTCATTTGTTTCTTCCTTTCCAGGTCTTTCCTTCGGATTTTATGGCTATCGCAGAGATATAAGAGAGATGTTGAGTAAGGTGAACAATTCCTCCCGGTCGTTAGGCATGATGATTATTCCAATACAATGCCCCCTTTTGTTTTTTCAGTTTAATGATGCCCAACTCGAAGGTCTGATCAGCAGAGACAATAGCCAATCCCACCCGAGAGCTGTACATTAGTCTCACCACAATTCTACAACGACCTGCTCAAGATATACAAGCTTAACATTTTGGTATGATGACAATACGCCAACATCCTCATTTGCATGATAGTTATTTTTTTTTTTTGGGTACCAAAAACAAGAAAAATATATTTTTCTCTTACCACAGCCTTACGTTCTTTATGATTTTTCCTACATTTTATGGAGTTTTTTTTTAAAAAAAATATATAATAGCATTAATTTTTCCTCTCCGTCATTTAATTTCGGCAGAGAGAGTAAAACTGCACTTGTAAGTCACTTCTTTTCATTATTACTATCATCAGTGTGTGCCGTCGGGCATGAATGGAAAAATAAAAAATATAAATTATATATAAATAAAATTACAAATAATTTATAGAAAAGTATGATTAATTAAATATTTTATTAAATAATATTGATAATAGATGGGAATAAACATACAGATAAAAAAATGTGTTGACACACACACAACACACATACACATAAAAAAAAACGAGAACACGGAAAACAAAAATAATAATTTTTTAAAATTAAATAGTTTAAATAATATTACATTTATATAGAAAAATATTACAAATACGTAAAAATAATAAATTAAAAGTTATTAACAATAGTGAAAAAGTGTGTGAGGTTGTTTGTTGTGGGTGAGAAAGAGAATGCGTGAAGAACACATGCACATACACTCTCACACCACAACACATAACCCACGCAACACAACCCCACGGACACTTTTACACCTTCTTTCTCACCTATATACATAACCCCACATACACTTTTCCACCGTAAAATTAAAAGATTTGAAAGATTGAAATTAAATCACGTCACTAACGTTATACTATAGATTTGCAAGGTTGCTGTTTTTGGTTCCTCCTGGTATCCTGGTTTTAGTTGCTGCCAGAGTTGAGTATAAAGAAATTAAGTCAATGAAAATCTTAGGGACCTACCACATCTCCAGCAAGTTTGCAACAGACCCTTAAAGAGAATATACTAATTTCTAATATCTGGCCATGCAGTCTTAGTGACGGTTATTTCTGATTGACCATATTAAGTTAATAACAAGTTGTTTGGGCCTTCAACGTCATGTTTGGTGGTACTGGTACGGTCGATTTAAGTTTCTCTATACATTCGATATTTGAAATAGGCATCGATTGTTTGAGTTCTACATCTTAACTACCCAAATTGGGCATTTGCCTTGACAACCACCCGCATATTCTCGTTCCGTGTCCAAAAGTTTCCCCTTTTGATTTAAATTTTGGTCAATTTTACGAGTACTTATGTTTTGACCAAAGTAGCTTTGATAACTTACTTAATATTCTTACAATATGATTGAATTCTTAAAATCTAAACCATACCACCTGTTTCAAAGTAAGTGTTTTTGCTTAATTTGTTACATAGTTTTAAAATGACATTTCGACTTTATAAATGAGTAATCACTTAAGTTTGTAGTTGTGAGTTCCAAAAAAATTTGTGGTAACCAAATACCAATCTTTCCTCTTGTTCCAAAAGAAGTACGATTGCAAATACGAACACTTATTTTGGGAATATCCCAAAAAAATCGAAATATTTAATGAATATTTATTTAAAAATGGAGACAGTAATGCTTATTTATTAAATTTTAATTTCATGACATCTTATTTCAACTTGTCTATTAGGAAACATTAACTTATTTTTGGGGGACGTAAGGGACAATAATTTACTGCATAGTCGGTGCTACTCACTCAATGTATTATGTGATTTCTCCTAGTGATGGACTAAATAAATCCAACAGGCTTTTCGTGAGTGGGCTATTCTTCTGCTGTCCCAGCATCTCCATCTCTTACGTAATTCCTACAGTATATGCTTATATTTATTGCTGCCTATGTGGTATGGACCAGTTCCTCATTTGTCTTCTGCAAAGAGAATTGTTAGCGGTCCCCACTTACCTCCAACTTGAATCGACTTACCACTAGACTCCACTTCGTGTTGTTCTAAACCTGTAAACAGAGACCACGGGTATGCGAGGCTTAAATATTGTCGAAGAGATTTCCCCAAATTTTACTCTGCCCGAAAGGGATGAAAGAATTAGAGAAGCATTTGCGTCCCTGCAAATCATCACCCTGCTCTCTAATTATATGGATGGAGATGTGAGTTAAGACGGCATGTTGTAGCCTGCAGGTTAGGTTGTCGTGCAATTGTGACACTGCTATATTGTATACTACCAACATCAATAGGCTAAGTGTTGATCCAGTTAATGCGAGTGAATCTTCGCTAGCTGTGTCTGTCATCTTGAGCTATAATGCAGCCCATTTGGGGAAAGTTTGACTTAAGACATGGTCTGAACTGAAAGGGAAGAAATACATTTATATCAAAAGAAACCTGGTCAAATTTCAAACTCCTGGCCTAAAGCTAAGCTTATATTCTTGTACTCCCCTTATAGTTTGTTGAAGATTAAACTGCTTATATTATGGGGTTAGGAAGCTGCGTGGCGGTGTCACTATGGGTTAGGACAGTCTGGGTAATTCTATCTCCTTGCGTCTTAAGAGGCCTTTAGGATTGTTGACTGTGGCGATACAGTTACGTTTTTCAAGATTTTGGCTTAGGGTGTTTGTTTTGGCATTCTATTGCTTTATGAGTTCCTTTTGGTTCTTTGTTGTTGGTTTATGCTAAACATAAATGAACTTTAGACATATTTTTGATTACAGATTTAGAAAACATGTTTCAATTGAACAGTAAACAATGGTCAACACATTTGTAGCAAAAATTTCACCAAATGCACCATAACATATTCAGTTTGGCAGGTGTCGTTCTGAATGTACAATAGCAGGGGTGGAAGGAAGCAAGGACAAAAAGAATCACCGACCAACAATAGCAGAAATTGTTACATTGTTCGTGGTCAGAGCTTCACGACTTCCATCCCAATAGTCTGCATCAAGAGAACTCTTCATTGAAGTAAATGTGGGCTGCCTTGGCATTGGTAAAGTTACACTTTCACTCTCCAGCATCAAGATCACACTTGACATATTCGGTCGATAACTTGCCATGTCTTGCACACACAACATCCCGATATGTATGCACTTTAGAACTTCACTTGGACAACAAGACCCCGCGATAGAAGGATCAACAAAGTCCAACGCTTTTCCTTGATCCCATAGATCCCATGCCTGAAAATCACAAAAACCCAATGTATAGGAAAAATTAAAGTTGTTAAACTTCCAGTACGAGCTTCAAGTTCTCTATTAATGAAAAACCACAAATGAATGTTCAGGCTTACATGTCCAATTATATTAGAGTATTCAGGTTCTCGGAAGCTACTGTTTCTCCTGCCACTTACTATTTCTAGTAACAGTACTCCAAAACTGTAGACATCTGATTTGACTGAGAATAGGCCTTCCATTGCATACTCGGGAGACATATACCCACTGCACATAGTAAGAAATCTCAAGTACTCATTGTAGGGGATAATGAAATGGACAAGATGAGCTTCATATTGTACTAAGTGCAGCTTTTGTAACTTACTATGTGCCAACAACTCGAACTGTATTAGCCTCATCTTGGTCCCTTCCAAATATTCTGGCCAGTCCGAAGTCAGAAATCTTTGGATTCATCTCATCATCTAACAAGATATTGCTAGCCTTTAGATCTCTATGAATTATTCTGAGTCTTGAATCTCGGTGCAGATAGACTAGGCCTCTTGCAATTCCTTCAATAACAGTAAAGCGTTTCCTCCAATCCAGCAGGGCTTGCTTGCTCGAGTCTGAAAACAATAAACACAATCCACAAAATATTATGGGCTTAAAGTACTGATGTGCTATAAATATTCCGTATAAGTTAGTTTCTGTTGAATATATGCAAGCAAATTTGTTGAAGTATAATAACCAAGAACTAACCAAAAAGATACGAATCTAAGCTTTTGTTTGGCATGTATTCGTAAAGCAGCATCTTCTCTTCCCTTTCAATGCAGCAGCCCAGCAATCGAACAAGATTTCTATGTTGTAACCTGGCAATTAACGTAATCTCATTCTTCAGTTCCTCTAGACCTTGTCCAGATCTTCTTGAAAGCCTCTTTACAGCTATTTCTTGCCCACCCGGAAGCATACCCTAAATAACAAGAAAAGACTTCATCTTTAGTAAAACAAACTGCTCGAGGTCTTCAGTTTTAGTGGCAGTCCCTCAAAAATACTAACATTACCTTGTAGACAGGTCCAAATCCCCCTTGGCCAAGCTTATTTTCATTAGAAAAGTTATTCGTAGCAGCTGCTACACTACTAAAACTGAACATTGCGAATTCTGGTGCAGTTCCTTGCTGCCTTTCAAGTTCAACACTCTGACCATCTTGTCCTGAAAAGTCTGTTGAATATTCTCTTGCTCTGAATGCTTCAAACATTGAGCTTTCATTGGTCTTTATCCACAAATGTGAGATTTCTGTCGCAAGTGATTTACCTCATCAACAATCATAACATTGAGCAGAAAAGTTAATCAAATTCATTCAGTCACCCTTCTAAAAGTTACCTCTTAGTCCACCATTGTACCTCATGAACAGCCAAATTGATATAGTTAGGGCGCTGCCAATTACCACTAGTACTACAATTATAACTGGAGCAACTTTTCTCTTGCTTCCTGCAAAAACAGAAATGGGGAACTCATTTAGTCTCTGCCAGTAAGGGGTAAGATCAGATATCTTAACAATTATACATTTACTGAAGCAGTTTCTATTAGCTTTGAAATCGGTAATCCCATGTCTTTCTTCAAGCTTTAAGGATCAAATTAAATATTGTGGTCTGAGAAGAACTCATCATGGAACTAACTAAATTGGTGTCTGATTCGAATTCTAAGCTAAATACTGGGGAACATTTTGATTGATAATGATGCCAACTTGCATCTGAAAATCATCCATGTTATCATAGATTCTTCAGCAGCTCGTTTTCTACCTTCTGTTGTCTGCATTTGCTCTACCAACAAATCAACAGTCCTAATTGTTCTTCGTAGGAAATCCCTAGATGAATATTTCTTAAGATAATGAGAAATGTTTTTTCAATTTCTAACAATTACATTGTGGAACAGTTTCCAATACAAATCAATAGTTGAGAGCTAAAATTTAAACATTTTCAAAAGCGAATTCTCAAATACACAACAACATAGCGTTAATCCCAATTACTTGGGGTCGGATACATGAATCAATTTTCACAATTCCACGCGATCCACTGCTAAGTCATCATAGAGATCACAATCTTAATGGAAAATTGCATATATAGGAGAAAATATAATCTTACCTAGTTCCGAATGAGCGAGGCGAACATACAGAGTGTTCCCACCTTCTGCAAATTGTTCGATATCAACCAAGTCTGCACTCCATATCATACAGTTGAGTCCATCCACAGACGCGTATGCAACACATGAACAATTTTTCAAACACTTCTCCTCACACTCCTCTTTGTTCTCGTTACCGAAAGAATCCAAAAAGTCGGGCAACTTCACCCCCTCAACTTGCTTAAACACGTCGTCATCCCCGGTATCTACTTCAGGCATACTATGATTTTCCCCACACTTCAATTCTTTCCGCCTTACACACCCACCTGACCAATTACCCTGGTTCCATTGATCCAAGTCGCTAGGCCGAAACCCTTCTATGCAACTGCAAACAACAGGATCCGTCATGTTGCATTTCCCAAAAGCCCCACATCTGTTATAAATCTCGCATTCGTTGAAGGGCTTCGTTTGTACCATACTCCAGTTATTTGAAGTTTCGTCCCATCTTAGCTGCTTTTCAGTTCCATTCCAACCTATCAAGAACCACACCAAATCTGAAATGTTTGCTGGAGTATATGTGAAATAATAGTTACCACCCTCATTAATAAGATGAAAACCATACAGATAGACTGATCTAATGTCGGGAATTCCTGTAAACATTAGTCCAATCCAATGCCCACTTCTCCAATGCCGCTTCTGTCCCTCCCATATCACAATCTGTGGTGGTATATGAGGATCAACGCCCATCGAGTACTTTCCAGGTGATGGATCAGAAGCACTTTTCCAAGAGGTGAAAACACCATATGCCCCCTTTCCTGAATCAAGATAAACTCTCATCCCTGGTATATAAGAATCTGTTGGATTTTTGAAGCTTTCCCACAACATATTTGCAGGATCATGAATATTATGCCCTCGTGATAGAACAAGATCACCAGAGTCCATGAGAATCGCAGTGGAGTTGTTCGATAAAGAGCAAGCATTAGTTGACCAGACTCGTATACCATCTCCATTTAAAACTGTTAAATTTCCATCCTTTCCAATCGTCAAAACTCCACCTTCACCGGAGATTGGATAGTCTCTATTAGCAACCCATATGACGGATTGAATTGGAATTCCATAGTACCAAATTCCAACATATCGAAACAAAGAATTCCTGGGGCTAAAAAAGCCCAGCTCAAATCTCTCTCCTTCCGAGATTATTGTTTCACCATCTCTGATCAGCTCACCTTGCCTAATTCTGTCAGCTCCATGACACTTTATGAAGAAACAATAGAAGAAGATGAACAAGAAAAACCACAAAAAATCTGTAAATGGGCTTCTATAATTTCTCTTGCCCATCCCTCAAATCTGATCCAAGTGTTATAGATTCTCATGTGAAGAACACATATCTGGCCACTAGAGTGAAGACCCTTCTCATGGCTAATCCAACCTCGTTTTTGTATGAATTAAATGTAAAGTAGATAACATTGACAAGAAAAAACCTTTTTTTTTCGAAATTTATGAAAGACTCTCATTTGACCACTCCATTCGTTTTTGTTCTCTGCGTGTGTGTGTGTGTGTCCCCACAAAAGGCCTTTCAAATGGGAAGAGGGAGTGAGTATTCGTTGTTTCTCGCAGCCACAGGGCATCCAGAAAGTCAGAAAAACATGCTGAAATGTAGAAGCTGCAAAGGACTCTCTGAATTTCAAGGAATATATTGATGAAATTCATTGCACTTATTAGAACAATCCAAATACACAATAAATATGTTGGTATTTCAACGGTGAAGCATTTAAATACGTAATTTGATGAATCTCATTACACTACATCATATGAATAGCTATGAAATAATTGTGAGATTTTACCCAATAATAATGATTTCCTTAATTAGATATACAGATGGCAATACACTCTATATTTGCTGGGGTCCACATGTTCCACTGCTTTAGCCCAGCCATATGCAAGTTTATTTCATTTCCAGAACTGGTGGTGCAATGCATTTGCCAGGTTAATAATTTGCTTGCTTTGAAGGTGTTCTTATTTATTGAAATACTCCTGTTGGTGAAATGTCATGTACTAGATTTCCATATAGGGCATGATCATATCATTCTTATGACAATCAAAGTCTAATCCGAATTTTGTAGCATCTAAGAAGGTTTAGGACTTTTAAAGAAAAATTTCTTTTCTTCGCTGCTGTAAAATGTGGTAGAAAATCATTGTTAGAACCATAACAAAAATGTGTATTTGTTCACATGCAGAAACTTACCAAAAACCTTTTACATTACGAAACTCTCTACGCGAATTGCAATATTTTTTTCCCAACTTTATTCAAGGACAAGTAAGAAAAATCTTAAAAGGCAAACTGTACCCAATAAATGCATTGCCTCACTGTTGTTTCGATCGGGTGCCAAATTGTACTACCAAGGCTACCATGAAATGCTTTGCAGTTTAGTGTTTTTAGGCACGTGTGTATTCACATGTACGGACGGTTTTGGTAGGTCAATCGTATCAAAATCCTATTATCATTACCATTACCAAAATATCGATATAACAAAATCTATATATTACCATTATCCTACCAAATTTTTGGTATTACCAAAAATTAATATACCGAAAGTTCGGTAGGGTAGATAGAGTACTGGTAATTACCAATTTTTGCACTAAGTTTTTTTTTTTTTTACAACAAATTGTCAAGATTGAAACTCATAAAAAAGAGGCATAATATATTGTATATGGTTAAATAATACAAAATGCTTTAATCGCATAAATCATCCAAACTACCAAATGTAATTGTGCAACAATTGTGCAATAATTGTGCAGCTGTATATCATACTCTAAAAAAATAAAAATAAAATAACGCTAAACCCATTTCAACTTATTATGATGTTAGAGTATGTAATAGTTTATTATGGCTTGTAGCCCATTTCAACTTGTTTAGCAACTAAGAATTGTGGGTTGCTAAATAACGTTTGTTATGTTTCTCAAACCGTCCCAATAATATCAAAAATACCCATGTTCAAAAAATCTCAAATCCCACACCTCTCGCTTTATCCCATGAAAATTATGTGAAGAAAGATCGAATACACAACCGATAGCAAACACATATTACGCTCATTCGGAACTTAGGCAGTGGACATAGCTAATACAGACTGGGTCTCTCTCTTTAACTGCCCTCAAATCGTCTTTTATAGATCTGACAATTTCTCGATCGTCTAGAAGCACATTGTTATGAATAGGAAAATTAGTCAATTTAGAGGGGTTAATTATAATATGTTTAGGACAATATTATCAAGGAGGTTAATTGTAATTAGTGGGATATAAATAACCCAATTGTATTAGGGAAAAACAGTTTTATGCAATTAATCAAAGTTTTCCCCCTAAACCTCTCTGTTCTCTCTCGTTCTCAACCTCTTCTCCCAATCCGTCTCTCTCGTGCTCAAATCTCTCTCTCTAATCTCTTCGAACTAATCTAATTCACAACAAGTGGTATCAGAGCGTTCGATTCTCGGACCGAAAATGGAGTCTGATGATTTACCTTGTGGTTATTTCGTGATCGGAGTAGAGTCGAAAATTCTTCTCGAGATTCCTAAGGATTGAAGGGAGTTGGAATGGTGCGCAATTGCATTCCTCGAGCGGATTATCCAAACGAAGTCAGTTGAAGAATACTTTGAGGAATTTCAAGTCGTTCGAGCTCAATTGGAGGGTGTAGCGTCACGGTTGTGCGAAGAGCTGTCGGAAGGTATGTTCCTCCATCTTTTCATCGCTGGACTGAAGGTAGAAACTCGGTTATTTGTTGAATTGCTTGCCCCGAGTACGGTTGTAAGGGCCAAGATGTGTGCAATGACATATTACGAGAAAAGGGACCAATTGTCAGCAAAGGAGGAACAATCTGGAACGAATCGCACCAACTGTTCGATAAAAGTCCTAGAAGAGAAAGCGAATGCAATACTTCTGTCAGCAGAAGAGGAAGATTGTTCTAAGGGTAAGGATGAGACCTATCATGTTGTTGGATCACCCTCCGCAGACTTTGATGTTAGAAAGCTCAAAGATGAGGCCATGTTTGGTGTTGGGTTCAATTCTGCCTACTCGATTGCAGAGAAGGTTACTGGCACTACAAAGAACAACGATGATGATCGATACAAGTGGGAATCACAAGCTTGTGAAATCGAACCCCTGACTCATGTCGAAATTCGAAAAGCTTCAGAGAAACTTACAGATTCAACCCCTCGTGATGATGATTCAGACTTTTCAGAATTCCATTCGTGGCTTTCAAACGAAGATATTCAAAAGC
>JAOWAN010000001.1:18495831-18509611 GCA_028566635.1 Lobelia cardinalis | reverse complement strand
TAGGTTTCGTTTAATAGGTTGAGTATGAAATCAAGGCAAGAAAATAGGTAGGGACTAACTCGACAAAAACTTAATAGATTAGGGATCAAAAAGGGTGTTTTGCCAGCTAATTAGTTTCATCTACGAAAATCGAGTTAATTTAGGGTTTCACTTCTTCGACCTACCAAGTTTTGGCACTAATGGTAGTAGAGACAGTTGTGCGTGCATTAGGGATGGGGAGTTTCATCATGTGCATTGCATGCGGCGAAAAAAGAGTGTATTATTTGCTTCCCTTAGCAATAAGGAGGGTCCCACATGCAGATTATTATAAAGCAAAAGTCACATATACCCCTCACGTGTTGTTGGGGGGGGGGGGGGGGTTTTACGGGGTGTGTACATGGTGAATTCTGATGCCCATCCCACCTTTGAGGAGAGTTTTCAGAAATTTTCCTCACCTTTTATGCACTAGGTTTTCTCCATTTTGTTGATAATGAAGCAAGTGACCAAAACATGTAGGAGCCAACAAACACACTTAATGACCATTTTGTTGCATTTGATGATCAAGACCATTAAGGAGGAAATTCTAATAAATAGTGTGACTTCAGACTGTTAATGTACCGTCGAATAGATTTGAAAACATAGTGTGATTTATAAGAGTCTAATAAATAGTCTCTTTCTATCAAAATGCACAAAAAAAAATTACTGGCTTAATTTAATTGGACTAATTTTTTGTGAATCGTACCGCTAGAAAAAAATTGAACCTACTAGGGTGTGCTGGGCAATCAATTTTTTTCACTTTGTTAAAAAAAAGTCGAAAAGAAAAAAAAAATTACTTCACTTGGTAAGTTTCAATAACACAATTTTTGTGCACCAAAAATTGAAAAAACAGATGCTATATATGTAAATGAACTGTCAAACTATAGGTTTTTCATTGAAAGACTGAAACCCCAAAAAGAGAAAAAATCTCAATCAACTAGTTACCGGCCTTCAATAGTTGTAACAGTAACATAGTTCACAGAAAGATGACTCTGACTCGGCTGAGAATCCGTCCCTGCAGAAATCTGGCTTTGAGTATATGCAGGCTGCCTGGGAGTAGGTAAATCGGAAATTTCACTACTAAGCATAGAGAGAACCGTGGATACACTTGGCCTATCCTTTGCCATATCTTGAACACACAATAGTCCTACATGTACGTATCGCAAAATCTCCATGTCTGAGCACAGTCCCGATATCCTTGGATCTACTAGTTCTTTAATCTTCTGTTCACTCCACAAGTTCCATGCCTGAAAATGATTTGCATAATGTATTAAGTCAGTTCCCTCGTCAGGATATCATATGCAAAAAATGGAGTAGTGAGCAAGAATTTGGAAAAAACTTACAAATCCTAGAAGGCTCCAGCTGCCCTCGTCGTGATAAAAACTACTATTCCTTCTTCCACTGACGATCTCTAGTAACAACACACCAAAACTGTAGACATCAGATTTCTCCGAGAATCTTCCTTCCATTGCATATTCAGGGGCCATGTAGCCACTGCATTATATCATGCTATCCATAAGTGGTTGCCATTAATCATTTGAACTCATGTATCTACTATTATCTGCTTCATGAGAGAAAACTGGAGGACAGTCAATATAGGAATTCTTACAATGTCCCAACGACCCTTCCAGTATTGGCTTGATCTTGGTTGCCTCCAAAAATCCTTGCCATTCCAAAATCTGATATTTTTGGAGTGAATTCATCATCAAGCAAAATGTTACTTGCCTTTAAATCTCTATGAATAATCCGTAATCTGGAGTCCCTGTGAAGGTACAATAGCCCTCGACCAATTCCTTCAATAATATTCACACGTCGACTCCACATTAGATGATGTTGTCTGCTTGGATCTGAAGATGCATACTCAAAAGTAGTTAATATTAATTTTTGTTGTTTTGAAGCAATTTGATTCCCATGTTTAGCAGACAGTCCAAGTAAACTAAAGAACTGTATGATCGAGTTTTCAAGCATTGATTGACTAACCAAAGAGAATAGCATCCAAGCTTCCGTTTGGCATGTACTCGTAGATTAATATGTTTTCCTCAAATTCTATACAGCAGCCAAGGAGTCTAACAAGATTACGATGCTGTAACCTAGAGATTACCATAACCTCGTTCATGAACTCCTCCATCCCTTGTCCAGATGATCTTGAAAGCCGCTTCACCGCAACTTCTTGTCCATCTACCAATTTCCCCTGCATATTATAAGCATCGCCAACTTAAAAGTACGTATTTGGATCTATATAAATTCTGTTTTGAGGCCGGGGTAACAAGGACTGTATGTATACCTTGTACACTGGACCAAAACCGCCCTGGCCAAGCTTGTTGGATGAATCAAACCCTTTTGTTGCATTTTCTAATTGCACAAAAGTGAAAAGAGGGAGTTCTTCCAATTTTGTAGGACTCACGGTTTCACTTGGATACTCTGGATTAGCTTTCCCTCTTTCAGGTTCTTGCAACTCAAGTTTTGGTTTACTTCCTGAAATTACAGAAATTAGCTCTACGTAATCCAGAAGTCAGCATCAATTTAAAAACATTGCTTCTTTTCAGCTTATTTCAGTGGCTTTACCTCTTAATTTGACCGTCCGCTTCCAAGAAAAATATATGCACACTGCCACAGTTATTGAACAAATGCTTACTGCAATTGCAACAACTACTCGCCTGTTTCCCTTTCTATCTGAAAATTATATAGACAAAATGTCGATTTTGTGACAGTGGTATATAAACAAATTTAATCATAATAGTCATCCATCAAAATCAGAAAATAAAAAGGGACTTAGCTGCAAACATGTTAGAAAGGATCTATGAGTTCATCTCTTACTCCCTCCGTCCCAAAAAGAGTGATGCTCATTCCGGGATGGAGGAAGTAATAATTAAGACATTAGAAGCAAAGAGATGATTGAAGAGGAAAAGAGGGAACTTTTACCATGCTCCGAATATGCAACTCGCACGTAAACATCTGCTCCACCGCCATCATGAAATATCTGTATGTCTATCAAGCTACCTACCCACTTCATACATCCAATACCGGAGTAGAATGCATACTCTGTACAGGAACAGTTACGCAGACACTCCCTCTTGCAACCTTCTTCTGAAGCATCGGACCACTCTGCAAAGTCAGGCACTTTCACCTTTTCAAGCCTCAAAAACATGTCCTCTCTTTTCTCTTCGGTGGAGTTATTCCTCTCACATTTCAATTGAACCATCCTTGCGCATCCCCCGCTCCAGTTTCCTCTACTCCATTCCTCCAAATTTTGTGGCTCAAACCCCTGTAAACAAGCACACATTGGAGGCTTCCTGGGATCACACTTTCCAAATGACCCACACTTGCCATAAACATCGCACTCGCTCTTTAGAGATAACCACGTATCCTCCCAATCTTGTTTCTCATCAGCCCAGCTCTTTTGCACTAAATTTCCGTTGAAACTTAACATATAATATGTCTCAAAAGATTGTTGAGCATATGTGAAAGATAAAGTAAAGCCTCCCTCTTTGTTGTCTACAAGATTGAACCCATCGAGATATACAGAATACATGTCAGATATTCCAATGAAGATTTGTCCATTCCATGGACCGCTACGCCAGAGTACATCACTCCCTTTCCACACGACAACTTGTGGAATGTACAGAGGGACAAGGCCAAGTGAGAAATTTCCTAACGATGGATCAGAAGCACTTTTCCATGATGTAAGTACTTGCCTCTCATTTGTGTTTATGTTACCAAGCTTCATATCCTGTACAAATGAATCAACAGGATGCATAAAACTTTCCCACACTATCCTTCCATTTGAGTTATCTCGTAAAACTAAATTCCCAGAGTCCAAAATCTGGGCACTTGAATTTGGGGCAGCATTGGAAACATTTGATGACCAAATGATCTTTTTCTGTCCATCCATGACAACAAGATTCCCATCTTCTGAGATTGTCACAGCTCCAAGAGCTTCACTTAGTGGCCTTTCTCTATTAGCAACCCATATCGCGATGCTTGGAGAGATGCTGTAGATGATACCAACATATCGATTAGTGGTATTAGCAGGGCTAAAAAATCCCAATTTGAAAATGGTGCCATTAGAGACAATAGCTTCAGGGTCCTTGATAAGCTGAGCGGATGTTATAGTATCTGTGCAAGTACTGAACTTCAAAAGGAAAAACACGAGTAATGAAACTAAAGATTCAAGAAAATACATTAAAACTGATTTGTTTAAGTCTCAGAATTTGGCTGTTAACAGCTAAGTGAGAATGGAAGAAGGGATCTTTTCTGATTTCCTTGCTTCATGATCAATCTTGAGCCTTCCTTAAGGTCTCCTATTTTCTCAACTGGCAGATACTTTATTTAGCAAGTAGAATAATGCTACTATATTTTAGGGAGATCTTACATCAGGTTTAATTGTCAAATAAGTATATAATTAACTTCATCTAAATGAAAAAGTCGGCACAACTTTTTTATGTAAAAGAGCTATCATGAGTGCTGTTTATTAACAAATTTCATAGAGCTATTCAAATGGGTCCAACCATTCGAGATATGCTAAATTTAGTGTACAGTCTTAACTATCTGTGCAAGAAATGAGGTCATTTGAACGGTTCAAATCCTCGTCATTCTCGTGTGTGTCCCTCTCACATCTCCTAATAAATAACCAACACAGTGTCCTTTCACTAACCCAAATACTAAAGTAATAATCAAGGAGCAAGAATAAAGTAGACTATACTCAACTATAGTATATTTTCTATTCCATTTGAAAACTAACCAAAGCCTACTGATCAGATTAGAGAATACTGCTTCCATTGCATGACAGTCAATGGTTATTATCTTTCAATGTCAATTTAACTTTTTGCCAAATGAGACTTCATGGAACTCACCTGTTTCTTCAAAACTATCTCCATAACTAGATAAATGCTACCAAATATTGATCCACCCAGAACATTTTAATCGACTACAAAATTCAAAGGGAGACTCTTCTGGGGATAGAGGGGAGGGGTAAGTTTTAGACAAGTTGAGATAACACATATCCTCTGTTTCGGGCTAAAGATGAAAATGTTAAAAATGACTAGAAATAGATTAGCATTCCGAAAAAAATTATTGTTCCATTGGAAAGGTAAATAAGCACATATCTGCAACTATTCAGTCAGATTACGGTTGCCATAGGAATCAAGAAATCTGAGTTAGACATGCCAAAGAACAAAAAATGTTTAGCAACCTTGTACTTGGTTATAAAAATAAGGAAATCCCAAAATATCATACTAATGCAGACCATCTTACTCCTTCTTTGTCACATACCTGATTGGACTTCAATAAAGTGATGTGCGGCTGGAATCCGCTTACAATGGATGATCTCTCCTATGCATTCAACCTTCTTTCCTGCCACTTTGTGTTGTTCTACGATTTCTCTGCCCCCATCTTCTGCTGATCTATCGGATTTGCCACAGACCACACGAGCAAGTCCTTATCCTCGTTACAAAACTAGAATCTAATACAATCTCCCTTTGATGTGTACCGATTACTATATGCCAATATTGACATAGCAAGGTTATGAGTACAATAGGTAAGGTTAACTGTGCCCAAGTAGAAAACAGAGAACAAACACATTAAACTGTCATGGAATAACCTAATTTAAACCTCTACATCTCCCACCACTCATAGAGGAATTTCGTAGAAAAGCAAATCGAGTCAATAACAGTCAAAAACATCATAGCCTGCATTTTTAGTGATGAGCAATGGTAAAAAAAAAATATCAGAAACCAAATGCAGTCCAAATATATAACCAAAACAACTTCCTGAAGAATAAAAATATATATGATCTGCAACTTCCATTGAATTGTTAAGGTACAACTCTAAAATCATAAAACCTGGGCAGGAAATTAAAGATGGGAATAATTGGCATGCTATCTGCCTTCAACTGTTGTAAGAGTGACATCATTTAAAGAAATGTGTTTTTGACTTGGTTGACAATTTGTCCCAGAAGAAATATGACATTGAGTAAATGCAGGTTGTTTGGGAGTAGGAAGATCTGCAACTTCACTACTAAGCATTGACAGAACCGTTGAAATATTTGGCCTATCCTTTGCCTGTTCTTGGACACACAACAAGCCTACATGTATGTATCTCAAGATCTCCAACTGTGAGAATGTTTCGGACATCCTTGGATCTATTAATCCTATGATCTTTTCTTCATTCCACAAATTCCAAGCCTGAAAATTATATGTGGGTGTAGAATGTTAAAAGCTGATTAATTACAACAAGAAGGAATGATTCAAGGGTCAGGCAAGTTATTAATGATCCAAATTAAACTTACAAATGCTAGAAGGCTCAAAGCTACTTCATGGTAATAAAAGCTATTGTTCCTTCTTCCACTAACAATCTCTAGCAACAGAACTCCAAAGCTGTAGACATCAGATTTTTCAGAGAATCTTCCTTCCATTGCATATTCAGGGGACATGTAACCACTGCAGTTAGTATCATAGTAAACTTAAGCCTCTGGCATTCAATCTTTAATCCTACCCATTAACATTGACTTTTAAGATGAGAAAGTTTCACTGAGACCAAAGTACGTACTATGTTCCAACTACCCTTGCTGTGTTGGCTTGATCTTGGTTTCCTCCAAATATCCTTGCCATGCCAAAATCCGAAATTTTCGGGTTAAGCTCATCATCCAACAAAATATTACTTGCCTTTAGATCTCTATGAATAATCCTTAATCTGGAATCTCTGTGTAGGTACAAGAGTCCTCGACCAATTCCTTCAATAATCTTTATGCGTTTACACCAACTTAAATGTTCTTCTCCTAAAACGGCATTATCCAAACGATCCATGCAATTCTGATTATCTTAATATTTTTCTTATATAGGAGGCAATGAAGATGTAAGAATATGTAAAGGACGTAGAATTTTACTCACCAAATAAATGAGCATCTAAGCTTCTGTTAGGCATGTATTCATAGATCAACATCTTTTCTTGTCTTTCAACACAGCAGCCAAGCAGTCTAACAAGATTACGGTGCTGGAGTTTTGAGATCACAAGAACCTCATTCATGAACTCCTCCAGCCCCTGTCCTGAAGATCTTGACAGCCTTTTCACAGCTATTTCCTGTCCATCTGGCAGTGTTCCCTGCAAATGAACATCAGAAAGTTTTCAGGTTGTTTCAATAGGAAAAGCATCTTTGGATCAACAATATATATATATATATATATATATATATATTGTCCTAATCAAAAGAGAACTTAAATATTGTGAGAATTTGTAAAAAGTAACTAAGATCCACACCTACTAACTAAGATAACAGATGAACAACTGAATAATAAAACTAGGATCCAACACATATCAACTTGTTGGATCTTACTTAGTTCTCACAATATTTAGATTTTTATTTGAATATCTTTCTATACACGTACCTTGTACACTGGACCAAAGCCACCCTGACCAAGCTTGTTAGCTGGATTAAATCTCTCCGTTGCATTCGCCAATTTCTCAAAAGTGAATAGTGGTAGTTCTTCGATTTTTGCAGGAGGCACACTTCCATTTGTGTAATCCTGATCAGTTTGTCCTATTTCAAGAGATACCAGCTCATTTTCCCCTTTCTTTCCTGAAGAGAGATCAGCTTGATGTGAGCTAGAGAATAGTACTAACAAAAACATTTTCTTTTTCTGAGATAATTTTATGACATATTACCTCTTTTCAGGGCCATCCACTTCCAAGAGATATAGGCGCACACTGCGACAGTGACTGGTCCCAAGGTTAATGTCATTGGAATAATTAAATTATTATTTTTTGTTTTAGCTGCAAAGGACGAACATAAGGAGCGGTTAGTCAAAATGGAACAAAATGGAGTAACCTCTTATTCCAAGAAAGATATGAAGTAAACATTCAAAACCACTGTTCATTCATAGATCTTTATGAGTGAAAGATGAGGCGAGTGTGATTCATCAACTATTGAGAACCATTAGTCAGGGCATAAATATTCAAATGGAAAAGGTATGATTACAATTAAAAGACGTTATGAGACTAGGGAGAAGAGAGAAATATATTACCGAGCTCTGAATAAGCCAGGCGAACATAAAGATCTGCTCCAACAGTACCAGAAAACTGTTGTATATCAATCAGGCTACCGCTCCATTTCATACACCCAATCCCAGCATAATGTGCATAAGCTATACAGGAACAGTTGTTCAGACACTCACTTATACAATTTTCTTCCTGAGTCTTCGTCCACTCTGCATAATCTGGAGCTTTTATCCACTCGGCCAAGTCTGGCAGTTTGACTGTTCTAAGTCTCACAAAGCCATCTTCTTTTTTGTCTTTGCTGCTGTAATTCATTCTGTCGCACTGTAACTGAGTCCTCCTCAAACATCCACCACTCCAGTTTCCCCTAGCCCACTCCACTGCATTCGCAGGCTCAAACCCATGCAAACAAGAACAAATTGGCGACTCCCGTGAATCACACTTTCCAAATGATCCACACTTGCCATAAACATCACACTGGTTCTCCTGTGCTGACCATGCAACTTGCCAATCTTGTTCCCTGTCAATCCAGTCCCGTTCCACTAAATTGCCTTCAGAAGTCAGCTGATAGTACGTGTGAAATGAGTCATTTATGTATGTGAATGATACATAGGATGCTCCCTCTCCATCATTATCAATTTTGTACCCATTGAGATACACGGAATACATGTTTGGTATTCCAATGAAGGTTTGACCATTCCAAGGACCGCTACGCCAGTGTACACGATTCCCATTCCATACAACAATTTGTGGAATGTCCCGAGGGACAAGAGTTGCTGAAAATTTACCAACTGATGGATCAGAAGCACTTTTCCAAGATGTCATTACATTCCTCTCATTCGTATTTAAGTTAGTACCAAGCCTCATATCCTGTAAAAATGAATTAATGGGATGTTTGAAACTCTCCCATATTATTATTCCATTAGAATCATCTTGTAAGACTAAATTTCCAGAATCCAAAAGTCGAACACTTGAATTTGCGACAGAGTTTGAAATATTTGTTGACCAAATAATCACTTTCTGTCCATCCAAGACAACAAGATTCCCATCATCTGAGATAGACACAGTTCCAGAAGAATCATTTAGTGGCCTTTCTCTATTAGCAACCCATATTGCAGTGGTTGGAGAGAAACTGTAGAAAACGCCAACATATCGATGTGTGGTATTAACAGGACTGAAAAATCCCAGTTTGAAAGTGGTGCTATTGGAGACAATAGCTTCAGGGTCCTTGATGAATTGAGTGGATGTTATCGTGTCTGTGCAAATACAGAACTTCGAAAAGAAAAACAAAAGTGATGGAACAAGAGCTTGAAAAAGAGGCATTAAAATGCTCTGTAGATAAGTGTTAGAATACGTAATGAGCAGCTTGGTGAGATAAAAGGAGTGATCTCTTTTGATTTCTTTGCTTGGGATGGTTATATCATTCAATTAGCATTTTTCATCTCTCCTCTTGCTTTTTTTTCTTCATAACATGATATTTTATCTAACAGCGCGTCTATTCAAGACTGTCTAGAATTTTTTAATCATAGTAGTCAACGACTTTCATTTCATATAACTTAACTTAGTCTTATTCTCCAAATCACTTGACAATCAGTTAAATGAATCTTTTTTCATCATTCAATAAAGTCAAATGAAAGGTCATCACTAAGCTATAATCATCCTTATCCTTTTGTATTATAGATGTTCATGTTTGTTTCAATTTTTCCTTACCCCTACCCTGCCCCTAGCTCGATTGAGGTTGATATCAATCGCACTTCCTAACAGGTGCACTAAGAGACCTACGTTGTATGTGTCTGAATCACCTTAAGCTATTCTCTCGCATTATATCTACACTACAGGAGTGATTTTTTTTTTTTTTTCCCTTTCTAGATCAAAACTATAGGAGCGACTTTTACTGCCTCAGATATTTGTTCAATACGAGTTATATAATTTTTAGTTTAACCATATTAACATTCGCATTTTGGAAAAGCTCAGCATTCTAGAAGACTTTTATTTCACCAAGAAAAAAAAAAGTACTATCATTAATGTCCCTGTTATTGTTTTTTTCATTAGTTTCTTCAGCTTGGTACATACAGCCTTCTTTTACTAGGTTGGCATGCAAGATCTGAGAAACTACAATGTACATGGTTGTAACCCTGCAAGAGATTAACTTTTAGTATTACCATGACTTTTGAAAAGCTCTTGTAGGTTCTACTCATGTGAGTTGGAGAAAGATAGACAAGGTTGCTAGAGATGTATTTCATGAGTCTAATATGAAACAATAGGGGAAACTTCCTAGAAAAAAGAAGGCACATAAGGAAATAAATTAAGAGAATGAGTAGAGTCAATGGTAATTAAGTCAGCACTGCCAGCCTCCCCTTTCACTATCTTCATATCATGCTATTCATTAATGCAAATCATGCAAATTATAGTTGACCTTGCATAGTCAACCTTCAGCATCATGCCACTTAATCTTTGATGAATTATGAATCAATCATTTTTCAAGGAATGAGTAGTACAATAACCCATCATTGTGGCCCACAAAAGTGAGAAAATAATTTCTAAAATAGTAAAAAATCCATTCTGCTAGCTTTTTCATCAGTCTCATAGTAGTAGCATACAGAAAAAATACGACAGCCTACAACTCAATTTAGGTAATTGCGAATATTGAATAGAAAAGCTAGGTAATTACAGAGTTAAGATATATTTATTCGTTCCCCTCTTTTCCGGTAAAATAGAGTTGATGTCAAAGATGACCAACTTAAAGTAACTCTAAATGGCTATTAGTATATCATTGTGTTGCTGAGCAAACAACCAACAAAAAGAAAAAAGAAGTTGGCTATTCATGAGTTGACTAATACTGAATACACCCTAATTCTATCTTACTAAGAACAACACATGGGTTGCCAGTTGGCTCTTCCATGAAAATCTGGACATGATGATGATGATGATGAAGGGATTTATTACTAATTTCTTACGGTTTCTAAAAGAAGAACAGAACTAGCCTCGCTACAGAGGAGTTAGGTAAAACCCAAAATCCTCGACTTCATAGCAAAAATACCCACAAATATGATGTAAAAGTGTTGACTTTTTGAAATGCAGTTTACAGTGTCCAACCTTTTAAGCAAACGAAGTTTTGCGAGCTTAACCAGAAATCAGTTTAGTTTTTTCACAGAACTCATCCTAAGCATTTGCTCGAGTTTCAGGCATACTTTAGGTCTACCAAAACACTATAAAGTAAACATCATTGCTCAAAAGAGAGTATTTCAATTAATCAGTCTAAATTTCATGCCCACTTTACGAAACTAAAATGCTCGACAATTTTAAGCGAATGATGACAAGCTAGTCTTTCGCGGATCAATCTTTGAGGCAAACGCTGAAATTCTTGGATCGCCGCAAGAGACACTTCATTAACAAAAAAAGATAAACCACATTGCTTAGAATTTGCCCAATTTCACACACATTATCTACAAATGATAGAACTGGGAACTTGCAAGTTGCAAAACAACTTAAGAACTTCAGGTAGGTGCATATTTTCTTTCTAATATCTAGACAATGGCCAAACCGGGCAATTGTTTAGCATAAAGAGGTTTATTGACAGTCCAATTCCCATTCAGGTTTCGTGTAAACATTGGATTCAATGAGGAAGCAATCAGGTGGTATCTGTATCCTTTAAAATCATTCCACATCAGCAGAACTGTTGCTCCACATAAGCAGAATTGCTGAAGTGAAGCAATTTCATTACAGTGATACCTTGCATTGGTGTTCACGTTGCGCTTAGATACAGAATCAATCAAATAGAAAAATTTATCTCAGAGATAGCATTTTTCAAAGAAAGCATGTCGTTGAAATTAGACAAACTACAACAATGTTCCACAATCTTGCATTTTGGCCAACTAATATTCACAGAAAATGCAAATAGTTTGCAAAATTATGCAACTGTTAGTGCTGAGTGCATAATTTTACTTACTGAATCAGGAAGGTATTTCTCTTTCCCCAGGTAGCTCTCTTCTTGTTGCCTAAGTAGCTCAAGCGTATTAATGTACTTCAACACATAACAGAAGTGTACCTAAGGAGACATATATCTCTCTCTACTGTTATCTGGGCATAATCCATCTCTGCTATGTACACATACCTGAACTAAGTTCATGCAAGTGATGCAAGGCTTCTTATCCACATTCACTGGCTTGATCTTCTTTTCTCTCTGAGTTCTGCCCATCTTCTATTGATCTAGCAAAATGCCACCTAGCGCAGAACCAAGTTGTGGGCCTCTTCCGAACAGTCACTCTGACAGTGCATTAATGATGACTAACTGTTGTTAGTTGTTACCCCTACATCCCAGCCTTGACATGCCAAAACTATGACTAATCTAGGAAAGATTGCATCTGGCAAAGGGGGAAAAAGGAGAACATAAGGATATACCTATCTGATACTCTTCATTTCTCATAATGGTTACATATATTGCGTGTTCATACAGTGAGCTTCGTACATAATCAAATTCAGTCGATAAAATACACCAGAATATAGCCTGGAAATGTTCAGGAACAGCCAATAGATCCCCGGAACAACTACTTTTCAAGTAAATAACCCTCCAGATTAATCAAAACATATATGATGTACAACTTCAGTTAAACTGCCCACATACATTTCTAAAAAGATGAAACGCCAGGAAAGAAAGATCTCATTAGTTGGAAAGCTATCTGCCTTCAACAATTGTAAGAGTTACATTGTTCATAGAAAATGTTGTTTATTCTGTTGAGAGTATATCCCGGAGGAACTCTGACCTAGAGTAAATGCAGGTTGTTTGGGAGAGGGAAGTTCTGCAGTGTCACTACTAAGCATTGAGAGAATGCTGGAGATATTTGGCCTATCATTTGCCAGTTCTTGGACACACAATAATCCGACATGTGTGTATCTCAAGATCTCAAGTTGTGAGCATGTTTCTGATATCCTTGAATCGACTAATTCTATGATCTTCTCTTCATTCAATGATCTTCTATTCATTCAATGACTTCCAAGCCTGAAAAGTTTAAATGCGTGAATACAATGGTACCACAGATTCCATTGCGAATACGGAATGATACAGTCACATAAGAGATAACAATCCATATGAACTTACAAATGATTGAAGACTTGAAGCAACCTCATCATGGAAAAAATTACTGATCCGTCTTCCACTGATAATCTCTAACAATCTCCGAAACTGTAGACATCAGACTTCTCAGAGAATCTTCCTTCCATTGCATATTCAGAGGCCATGTAGCCACTGGAAGTTGTAGTGTTATAGAATTACTTAACCTTATTCCAATGTACTGTAGTAATGTATCAATTGAATAGGTGAAGGATATCATGATGTATTTACACGTAATAACGAACTTTCAGACTATTAACAAAATTAAAAATACTTACTATGTCCCTACTACCCTTGCAGTGTTTGCTTGATCTTGATTGCCTCCGAAAATCCTTGCAATGCCAAAATCAGAAATTTTTGGGTTTAGATCATCATCCAACAAAAAATTACTAGCCTTTAGATCTCTATGAATAATCCTTAATCCTGAAGCTCTATGAATGTACAAGAGTCCTCAGCCAGTTCCTTCAATAATGTTTATGCGTTTACTCCATTGTAGATGTTCCTTTTCGCTTGGATCTGTAAAGAGTGATATCCAGAGAAGGAGAAGGATGATCATTGGAAATTGATTAAACAAGATACTAAGGGTGTATTCTCATGGATGACTTTCATCCATGATTTTTGATTTTTAACTTTTCTCTCTCATTGGTCCCACAGTTTTTCTCTCTA
>JAOWAN010000001.1:18477905-18495731 GCA_028566635.1 Lobelia cardinalis | reverse complement strand
CTATTCTCCAAGTCAGTCGCTATTCTGGAGAATAGCGACTGACTTGTCAGTCGCTATATACCCTTTTTCTAGTAGTGAGCCCCACGGCAATTCCAACTCATTATGTTCATTGTCGTCATTAAAAACAGATGTGAAGAACATGGGATACCTGCATCACTGAGCAGTTTCTGCACTCGAGCCATAGATTTGGCCTTTGACCACTTCGGTCGAACTTGGAAGGTGAACTCTTGGGCTTCTACTCCTCTCGTAAGGAGGGGAGAGGCTTCTATTAGTATTTCCTCTAGCATCCATCCCATTTTGACGATTAGGGCCTGATCTGTGTTCTTTGGAAATGCCCACGGGATAAGTTCCTCTTGCATCTCCAGGATCCTTGGGTTTGGGTGGATCTGGTTCCATTCCTTCAAGGCAGTGTTGGGGTTCTGGAGGTGCTCCATGGTGAGAAATCTGAGAGGGTAGAATTGACCGGTTATCTATGGGTGAGAAGGAGAGTAAATTAGAGGATGAGGAGGCACATGGTTGATTTTCTAATTCCGTAGATCTAGGGTTGGCACTATTTATGGGAGTTCTCTGGGCTTGCATATGGGTTTCAATAGATTTGTCGATAGGTGGGCTTGCCCCGGTGAGTAACACTTGAGTGTAGCCTTTTTGGGCTTGGACCTGAAGATGACCTTGGCTTAACGATTTTCCTCTAGTTGGGCCTCGTCCCCTTGCATTAATCTGGGCTTGCTCTTCTCCCTGGGTTCCTTTGGATGGGCCGCTTCCCCTTATAGCTTCTTGGTTCTGATCTTCCTCCTGCACAGTTTGTAAAATATCAAACTTATTAGTCTTTTTCGAACCAAAATCGAAGTGGTTAGTAGGCCTTAAAGAACTTCGAAATGTGGAATTATTAATGTTTCTTTTGGGCTTGTTGGCCATCATCCATGGGCCAAGCCCATCATCCTCCAAGACAGAGCCATTAGGGCCTTTTTGTCTTCTTCTAGGATCTGTCATATCTGATACGGACTGTTTCATAGCCGTTTCCGGCGACTGGGTTAACGGGCACCATTCTTTCCGGTGGCCTATTTTGCCACAATTGTAGCATATGTTATGAATGGATTCATATTCCAGTATGTAGGATTCATTATCAATCTCATAAGTAGCCATTAAAGGCTTTAGGAGGTCGATTTCAACACAAATGCGAGCATATTTAGTTCTCGAAGCTGTGGCTGTATTAATGTCCATTTTCACCGGTGTACCAATGGATTTGGCCACCCTGAAGAGAAAACTTTGTTCAAAGTACTCAACCGGAAGGCCTGGCAAATGAATCCAGACAGCCGTCTTGGATTCGGTTGCTTTGAAGGGGTTGAAATTTGGTTCCCATCTTCTAACAGTCAAGTAATGATCCATGATGATGTATGGACCATCAGCCAGAATTCTTGCACAATCATCTTTGTTAAAGAATTTGAAGAGGAAGTATCCTTCCCCCAAATCCAAAGCTTCGAATTCATTACACTGCCATAATTTGGCTACTCTGGAGCATAAGAGTTTATAACTAATTGATTTGCCCAACAATTTGACAATGATGCTATCAGTCCAACTGGACCTTAATCTTTTAGCATAATCTTTCGAAAGTTTGAAGTTAGGGATTAGGATTCCTTTTGAGGTGGTGGTGAATTCCACCTCAACATCCTCATCCCCCAAATCCATGGAGTTATCCGAATCATCAAAGAAAATAGACTTTGGGTCTTCAATACCCAGTATCTCTCTCCAAGTCTTTTTGCTATCAGTGATTTTTGGGAGAGGATTTGAACTATCCTCTGCTTCAGACCTGGGTTTCCTCTGATCCGTCTTCCCGATGGGTTCCGGAGCTATCTCCATAAATGGGTTAACCTCCATAGTTATAGAAGAGAGATCAGTTCCTTCCTCTAGAATAACAGCTTGTAGGTTCTCCATTGACGCATCATTCAACAATGGTGGGTGTTGATTCTTACTTTTCTTGAAACTCCTTGCCAATTCACCTTCCAAGGACTCTTCTATGTCCGGTGGATCAGCTTGGGGGTCTTGTGGAGTTCGGAATCCCGTTGGGTTAGCCGTTTCCGACGAAGACATTAACGGGAGGCTAGAGATAACGTCAGGCTAGAGAGAGAAAAAGCACGCAGCTACTACTTCCAGATTGATTTAAGAAACTCCATGTAGCTTGATTAATTAGCTTCGTCCCTTAACTTCAGTTGGCATGTTATGATTAGGGGTGGAAAAAAAATACCAATTGCCCTGTCCTATAGTACCGTACCAAAAATTACAAAAAAATCTCTACCGAAAAATTGCCCTACCATTACCGTACCGTACCGAAAGTTTTGATAGGGTAATGGTAATGGATATCATTACCACGGTATTACCATTACCGTACCGAACTAGGGATAATTTAGTAATTTTATATTTATATTACATAAAAAAATTAAAAAAATTAATTTACATATTGTATTCTTACACACTACCATTTTAAAAAATCTTAAACCATAATCTTACTATCTCTCTGATACTTCAATTGAAAATTGTTGATTTTGTAATATTGATATTTATAGGATTGAGTAGAATTTTGGCCTCTTAGATTTGTAATTTGAGTTTTTCGATCTCTTTCGGTACATTTTTTAAAACACAATAATTAACTTTGACCTACAAGTGTGAATTAATTTAAATTGTAATTTAAAATTTGATTTTTTTTTAACTTGGACCGAAATTTGGTAATACCAATGTCCTACCGTACCCTACCGAAATTTCAGTATTACCGATTTCGGTAATACCAAAATTTTGGTAAGACAATGGTAATAAATTTTGCATTACTAATTTTTCGGTAATGGTAACGATAATAAGATTTTGATACGATTGTCCTAACGAAACCAACCCCTAGTTATGATAGTTCTTACGCTTGAAGAACCATATCATGACAGGTGATAAAAGTCCCAAGTTTGGCAAATTATATGGAGCACCCGGTGCTCCTTGCTAGGAGCACCTTGGGACACAATATTCATTTTATTACGTTATTTGTTCATTTGTTATAACTAAATATTCAATTTACTGTTTTTATTGTTATTGTTGATTTTAATTAACAACGATAAAAATGAACATTTAATTTTAGAAAATGAATAAATAACATAATAAAATGAATATTTTGTCTCAGGTGCTCCTTGCTAGGAACACCAGGGTGCTCCATATACCAACTGCCCAAGTTTTGATATAAAGGAAGATGGATTTCTTTTCACTTCGTCATTGATACTTGATTCGATTTTTCGATTTTAAATATTTTTAAAACTAAAATTAAATCAAATATTTGTTAATTCATAACTTAATTTAAAGTTATCTTAATTAATTTTTATTTTAATTAATTTAAAATTACTTTAATTAATTTTTACCTTAATAAACCTAAAATTATCTTAATTATTTTTTATCTTAAGAATAATTACCTTAATTAATTTGTTCCTTAATTAAAATTATCAATAATTAACCTTAATTAATTCATATCGCCGCCACCCACCCCCCTTCACTGCCACCACCCTCCCTCCTCACATCCGGTCGACGACAACCAAGCTCCGCCAATCCACCTACCATCGCCTCCATTCCGTCGTAATCTTTTGGATTGAAAGCCGATTCGCCCATCATGACTCGCCATGACCCAGCCACCAAAAGCCGTGGCCCCCATCCTCCATTAAACCCGCCACCACAAAACACCCCTATGAAAACACCATCCTCACTCGTCCAAGCTCCACCAACAACCTTCACCTCTGAAACCCACAACCATACAACCACCTCTCGTTCCATCTCACTCCCCCTTCTCCTTTCCCCATTTGCACCTTTCTTTTCCCCCTTCCCTCTAAAACCACCATAGCCATCCCAAGCTGCACTCGCTGCCACGCACGCTTCTCCTTCCCTCATCCCTCAGTCTCCCTTAATTTCCATCTTCACCCAAATCACACCCACCAAAAATCCATTCCCCCATCTCCATTGAAATCGGTGACAAACCTTCTCTACTAAAACTCCATACACCCGCCCTCTTTCTCTCACCTTCTTCCCTTCCTCACGTCTCTTCTCCCCATCGATCTCTCTCGCCATTGCCGTGCTCTTCCTCTTTTTTTCTGTTTTTTCTATATAGAGAGAGAGAGAAGAGAGGAGAGGGAGAAGACGGGAGGGGGGAGGAAAGAGGTAAAAATTATATGGAGCGCACATGCGCTTCTAGCAAGGAGCGCCTATGTGCTCCATATTCATTCTATTACGTTGTTTTGTTCATGTTTTATAACTAAATGTTCATTTTATTTTTTTAAATGTTATTGTTGATTTTCAGTAACAATGATAAAAATGAACATTTAGTTTTAGACAATGAACAAATAACGTAATAAAATGAATATTGTCACATAGGCGCATGTGCGCTCCATATACGGACTGGGAAAGAGGAGTTGGGTTGGGTTGCTTTTTGTTTTTTTTAATTTTTAATTTACATCCTAAACTTTATTGGAGGCAAAATGACGGAAAAATATTTAAAAAATTAACGTATTTTGGACTTGAATTCAATTTTATTAGATTTTTAACAAAATCATCCAAAAACTCCTTAATTGAAACAAAAATAAAATATTAAAATTAAAATTAATTATTTTAATATATTGACGTTAATTTTGAACTCTCGCAATAATTTTAGAGGCTAAAACAATAAAAACCCTTTGACTTGGTTCAATTTTTGTTTTTTTTTTGGCACAACCCTACTACGTAGGGATGACAATTTCTCATAACTCGAATCGAACCCGATGGTGTCCCGCTTCGAAAAATTCAATTTTTTTAATAATCTTTTAAGACCCGAGTGAGTTAGGGGCGAGTTCGGGTTTAGGTTTCATCCCGTCCCTAACCCGTCCCGACTAGTGTTATGTCAATTTATTTTTTTAAATATGTATATAGTATATATTAAAAAAGGAATATTTTTATACTTTGAATAGTTAAATTGAGGTAGAATTATATTAGAAATTAAAATGAATTAATTTTGAATTTATATTATAAAATTTTTTAATTTTTTTAAATATAAACGGGACGGATCGAATCTGAATCTTTATTATTACGGGACGGGGCGAATCTGGGGCGGGGCGTGAAAAAATCGGATTCGAGTTCGATTTTGGAAATACCGCCCCTAATCGGCACGTCGCCATCCCTACTACTACGGGGTCGATTCAGTTATATCCCCGGGATTTAACTGATTACCCTTACTTTAGTGACTCATTGTGTTGATCAAATCCAAAATCAGAAAACATCCCATCTTTTAATTCTCTCTTTCTCTCTCTCGCTCGCTCGCTCGCAAATATGCCGCAGAGACACTCGAAGAACAACAACGACCTAGCCTTCTTCACCTACGACGAGAAGAGGAAGCTAGGGTACGGAACTCAAAAGGAGCGGCTGGGAAAGGACTCGATCAAGCCGTTCGATGCGTGTTCCCTGTGCCTGAAGCCGTTCATTGACCCCTTGTCCTGTCAAAAAGGTCACATCTTCTGCAGAGAATGCATCCTCGAATGCCTCTTGTCCCAAAAAAAGGATATCCAAAGGTACAATCCTTTTTTTTTTCTTTCTAAACACCTGTGATTGGTTTACAAGTTAGCAATTTGATGTTTAAATTCACTTGTTTTTGCGCAGTTATAGAACTGTTATGGGTAGTTTTCTTAATGTAATTATGAAGAATTGAAATTTTAGAAGCACAATAAATATATGTTAAATAAATATTTAGTTACACTCATTTAGAAAGGGAGGAAGTAACTGAGTATATGACCATCTAGCAAAATTTGTGTTTCTGGGTTGTGATGCGGAAGTTTACTCCTTTTTTTGGCTCAGAGTTGAAGTTTGAAAGACAAAGATTTAAGGGTTAGATGGTTTTGCCATTTATTCATATCAGTCATTTTTAGGACTGTATAAGTTTGCTGATTTTATGTTTAATGAACTAAACTTTAATTGGGAGACTTAAAAGTGCATAACCAGCGGTTTCCATACCAAGTTCTTAAAAGTGGACTAGTTGGCTATTTTTACCTACTACCCCATCTTTGCATTATGTATGTTTTGATCACAGACAGCAACTCGTGTTTCATTTTTAGGTTATGAGAATCTCCCCTAATCCTTATCCTGAAGGTTTCTGAGCCATTCTGTTCTTTACAGCACTAGTATTGTTGTAGAGCGGAACTTTTGGCTTGTTTAGTTATCAGGTGAATTGATCGATTCTGAAGTTTGATCTTGGTCCCAGAGTTAACATGATGGCATTGTTTTTGGCATTATGTTTTCATGTGTATTGCGGAGAAAGACTGTAATGGGACCAACACATAGGGCTCGTTTGCTAGGATGGTTTCTAGTGTGGTTTTGTGGCTTTTGATTTTTCTCCCTCATTAGACTCCACAATCTTTCTATATATCTCTCTCTTACTTTTCACTTTAATCATCCAATAGAACTCCAAAAACCACAAAACCTCACAAAAAACCTACCTTTCAAACGGATCAATAATAACCTCTCTTAACTTTTTTCTTGACAGTTAATTTCTTCTTTGTTCATCGACCGGTCCTCATGCTTCTAGACATGTACAATGGAGACCCACTAAATGTACCCATTTAGAAGTGTGATATAAGCATAATCAACAATCATACTAGAGGTAGAAGATACTGGAAATTAACATTGAAAGCAAAAATGAGGAATACGAGAGATTTTTGTTTGTCTTACCATCTTCCATTGAATGGAGCTGCCCAGTGAAAAAGGATAAATGGGGTGACTCTAGTCTTAACTCTCATGTAATTGGGACAAAAGTGGATTTGAGTCAGCTGATTATGTTATGGTTCAAGCAGTATGTTCATCTTTACGTGTGAATAACTATTGGAGTACGATTTCGTGGAGTACTATGATTAGACTTAAAAGTACAACGTTCGTCATTATTTTTCTTTTTGTAGTAGAAAATCTATCTGAATCATGAACCAAGTTGAAAAACATAAAAGATAAAACTCCATAAACAGTGAACCCTGAGTTTCTGCCTTATGGTGCAGTCCAGAAATGGTGGAAGTTACCTTGTCTACCTAAGAGGAGAAGAATTTACTTTGCCACAAGATAAGAAGATCTTGAAAAATAAAGTTAAGCTTCCTGCAACGTAGGTGGTTTGAAGTGTCTTGTTGAACTATCCAACCCCAAGTTGAACTGCCTGTGATCTATTTATAGAAAATCCAGTTGGGCGAAATGGTTTAAGGTGAAAACAAACCACATATGTTATGTCATGTTACGTCAACCACCTGTCTGATCTGTTTTAAATTTGAAGGAAGTAAGTAAACAGGTGTGCCATTCAATTGCTATTAGGATTTATCATTTAAGTATTAAAATCTTGAATTTAGATGGTAACTGTAACTTGGTTAGGTTAGCTATATGGCTCACCGCTGGACCACTAATGGCTACTACTTGGTGCAATTTTGATCATGCTTTGTTTTCACCATTGTTGCTTACTTAAATGGCAATAATTGATGAGCTAATTTATTAGAAATAAACGATGGTTATTATCTTGTGAGAGAGTGAAGACAATTTTTATTCATTTGGGATCTATTTGAAGAAAGGAGTGCTTTATCCAACAAATTAAGCTTGCAAATTTGTTATATGTTGTATACTATCTTAGCTGTATAGGCCATTTAGCAATTTAATCCTTGAAAGGTGATAGCTTAGTTATCTTCAACTCAACGTTACATATCCCAATGCAAGATGCGAAGAATAAGCATAAGAGCTTAGTGGTTGGAAAATTGAAACAAGATGTAGATTAGAACCTTTGACGGGAACCTGAAGCATAGTTATTTTGTGGTTGTGGTCGGTTGCTGCTATTGATATTCCATCACAAATTCAGGTGATTCCACCATCGAGTGTTACATATATTGGTCGTTGTTTGTTCGTGTTGTTATTGATATAATTGCAATTTATTGGTATTAACATGACAATTATTATAAGAAGATTATCTCCACATAGCTCGCATGATGTGGCTCGCCGAATGATCTAAATGACTTTCCCGGAATCGCTCATATCCTTGACTGCTTTGGTGAGCATAATAACCTGTTTAGACATAGGAATAATATTTAGTTCGTGAATTTGAATTTCGGCTACCTTCCATGGAATTCCTCTCTCGGGTCCCTACTTATGAGTATTGGTTGCAATATTTTCAAATAACTCATTGAATCTGCATGTTTATTAATTATTGAACCACCTGCGGTTGCATCTACACTGCGATGAATGGCCGGTGAAACTCTATTGTAGAATATTTGCTGTATCTCTTCGTAGGACTCATGACACCATATGGTATATGCTGATATCTCTCTAGCTTGCTGTTCTTGCCAATGGAAAGAACCTGAGAAATTTGAGCCATCTAGTTCAAAGTGGTAATGGCACGGATATGTGCGGAACTCTTTCACTGATTGCTACATCTTTCACGTGAATGAGAAAATTCTGACTGAGAGGGCATATGTTGTGACACCATTTTGCTTAATGGTATCGTAAGTTTCTTGGTGCACTGTGATGCCATTAAGCAAAATGGTGTTGCAGCATATGCATTATGACTAGGACATTTCCCATTCTCTGCGTAAGGAGAAAAGGGGTGGATGAATTTTCTACTTATCAATTCCATTACCACTTGAGACGAGTTGGCTCAAAAATTCGTAGCGCGCTCTTCCACCCTGAAGAACATCCAAGCTAAGAGGAGGCATACAAGAACACTCAAGCTAAGAGGAGAAATAGCATCATATACCATGTAAGATGGTTAGTCATTGTATGCAAAGGTGCAAAAAGTTGCTTCAGATTTGTCCTCACCACGGCTTTGAGATGTGGTAGATATTGGAAACATTCTATAATGATATTTCACCATCCATTCAAAGTAGTATAGATGCAACTGCATGTGGTTCAATACTTATTAAGCATGTAGGTTTATCGAATGAGTTATTGGAAAGGTATTGCAACCAATAGTAACAAGTAGGGATTCAAGAAGGGGGTTTGAAAGAGGGTTGTCGAAATTCAATTTAGGAACCTAATGCTATTTTTAGTTTGTATGAACATGTTGCTATGGTCAATGATATGAGCTATCCAGGGAACACCAATCAGAATATTCATGAAGTCACATCAGGCGAGCTATGTTGAGGCTATTATTTTTATAATAACTGTTCTGTACCTACTGAAAATTTCTCATACATCAATAACAACGGAAGAATCAAGGACGGTGTTCCAATACCTACAATACTAAATGGGGACTCACCTGAATTTGTCATGGAGGAGCAATAACAATGACCTGGAGTTTGTGTAAGGGGTGGAGTGACACTCATAAGCATTTGCTCTTGCATCTATTGTGCTCTCTATTTGCGGTACGTGGTGATCGTTGTATTATCCTTCGAATGGTTCAAGAGTTGTGTATGCGAAGACATTGGGGTTTGGGTCAGATATGGGATGCCTCAATTTTATGGAGTTGTGCCATGTTCAGTTTGCTATGGAATATCTGGATCGAGCGGAAGTCTCGAATTTTTAGGGATCGTGAGTTGTTTTTTACCCTTATGTGGGAGAAGATCTCCTTTCGGGCTTTCTTATGGGCGCGGAGCTTTGGGGCTTTCCGAGACTTGTCTCAAGCAGATCTAGTTTGGGACTGGAGAGCAGAGTTTCATTAGCTATTTCTAATATGGTGTCTGTTTGCTTATATGTTCAGCTTTGTAATCTTTTAGGCGGATTCCTTTCCTGCCATCTTTGTATCCTGACTCTATTTTCTAATAACTTTTCTTCTTTTACCAAATAAAGAAGAAAACAATGACAAACACCAGCAACTGCAGAATAAATATGCTTCCGGTTCGGAAGTTTCTAATATTCTTGAATAAAGCGGCTATAGCTTATTTGTACATTAGAATTTTTATACACAGTTTACGATTTATGATGCATAAACTAAATCAACACTCCTAAAAGAGGTTTACGTGAAACCATAAAAAAGTAGACCAAATCAAACATGCCCTATGTAAGCCTAGTTGGATGGATGCTATCATTCCCACTTTATATGGGACATAATGTTTGGGCAACTAGAAATTGGTAAAATACAGGAAGCCGAATGAGAATACTAGGATGCATTGGAGTTCGTTCTTGTTGCTTCATTGGTGTTGCTCTCAAGGGCCATTGTCTGCCTTGAGCTCATGTGCTGTCTTGTATTGCGTGCCTAATGAGATGAAATAGCTCTTTTGGCCTACAAATGACACATTCGTCACACGCTGCTTGAGTAGTGTAAGGCCAACCCCCAAAAAAAAAAGGAATAAAGATATAAAAAAGGGAGCAGCGGAAGTAAAATTCAGAAAGAAAGTATTTACGAATTTTACTATTTCTAGGAGATAAAATGTGAGAAAATCTCTTATGATGAGTTGGGTTGATTGCTTTGAAACAAAATGGCGAAAAAAGCATCAATATACCGAGCCTAAAGAATTTCAGACAAAAAGAATGAGTTGAGTCATGAAACTAATGCCCACCCAGATACTGAAGTACTTTTTAAGTACTTCAATAGTTTTCTCTAGCGTTCATCTTTCTACATTGTTTTTACATATTTTGTTTTTGTTCATGCATTGCCCTGCGGCGAGGAGTCTCCGGCCGGGTTGTTTTGGGTGGATGGTGAGATCTGCACGCTCTTTGGAGTTTGGAGGATTTTTGCATGATTACTCACTTGGGTTTTGGTCGCTCGAGGAATGCGTCTTTGTTGTGGGGATGCGCCTTTTTTAGCCTGTTGTGGAATATTTGGATTGAGTGAAATTCCCGGATTTTAAGAAATCGAGAAACATCACTGTCGTGTTTGTGGGAGAAGTCACTTCTCTTTGGGCTCGAACTTTTGGCGCTTTCTAGAGTTGTCGTTGGGAGATTTGTCTAGAGATTGGAGAGCTGCTACATAGTAATTTGCGTACTTTTTGGTTTTTTGTTATTTTTTTGGTGGACTTCTTGTCCGCCTTCTTTGTAGCCTCTTGCTCTATTCAATGAAATTCTTCTTTTATCTAAAAACATATTATCACCCCTTTCTTTTGTTGAGATAATTAATCTTTCTAATACTTTTTGAACTTCTATATAATCCGATGCACATGTCAAACCACTATTTCTCCCTTTTTGGTGTTAATACTTTTTGTGCCTTCAACTCCCTAAGTGGAACATGTGAAACTAGTGCCAAAAATTGATGGAAAGCCAAGAAATGAGAAAAGGAAAGATCTCAGAGCCTCCCCCCACACCCCCCCCCCTTTTTTTTTTAGGGAAGGAGCTTAGTCTTTTTATGGCATATGTGTCGTTGGTCAATTAATGGTTGTTTGGAGTAGGGTTCTATGTGTTATGAAGGTTTGAATTTTAATTATTATTATTTTTGTTACAAATGTAGATGTGTTATTTACATGTAGCAAAAAAGCCAAGGTGACATATCACATACACACTAGCTATTTATAAGATTACCGCTTCCCGATAACCAAGGACTGAAAGGTTTTAGCAGCTCAAGCAAAACCCCGATCTATAATTGTATATACTGGAAGCACCACATCGAGCTTCCAACAGAGCTAACCCTAAAAACGTGAAAAACTTACCTATACTCCAGGAAAGACTCGTTTACCCAAAAGTGGAGTAACTTAAGCATCAAGTTCTTCAGCGTAGAAACAGGCATCTCAGTTCCCTAAAGACTACGATTGTTTCTTTCATTCTAATCCTCTAATGAGAAATGAGGACAATATCTGCTTGTTGGATTTGCTTAGCTATGGTGTCATACTGTCATTCAAATGGAGAGCAAGAATTCAACACTCCTAGGAATTACCCAAGCACCCAGAACAGGCATATAGCAAATTCTATAACTCCCAAGCAATAGGGCAATGTATCAAAAGATTACTCCCGAGCAATATTTTGTCTTCAAATTGTCCCTCTTTAGAATTTCTTCCCACGCTGATGACTTCACAAGAGAACCCAAGCTGCTTTTGATTTCCACCCCTTCCTAGCAAACATATTTCTCTCCTTAGGCATCATTGCACTGTAGAAGGATTTAATGGAGACGTGCCACTTTTTTGAAGCTTCAGGGTTCCAACCTTATACAATTATCCATAAATTGTTGTTCTTCTAGCTGTCGTTCCGGCAAACATATTAGGGAACCTTGTACTCAAGGCTCTTTTCAATATCTGACTCTAGTAATATTTGCGATTAACATTTTATAAACTTAATGAAAAGGTCAACCTTGAGCTTTGAATTTCTAGTGGCCTACGTCCCGAGGTCCCGCAATTTTTACCCAAGTCTCCTCGTTTTGATCAATCCGGAATTTGCTAATATTTGGGAATTTTTGCAACTATACAAGGCCACGTGTGCATCTTGATATCGAGAATTTTCTTCTGACACCTTCCATATCCTGTAGTGCTTGAGAATTGATATGATGTCGTACTGTGCTGCATCTATGTGTAAATTTGTTTTAGATTTCTTTCTTCCTGATGATGCTCAAATGTGCTGGTATATCCATCATTTATAAGGGGTAGAGGCAGCCGGTCTACGTAGATGGTGTGTGACTTGAATTGGTGGTACTTCTGTAGTCTTAGAAACTAGTAGATTTAGATACGAAGCAACGTGTTATTAGAGCATGTGTAGATGAAGATTTTTATTTCAACTGGTGTTATTTTGGAAGTCTGTTACTAGAGTGTTTATAGATATCCCTGGGTATTAATGAGAGTATCTTTGATTTGACTTTCCCATCTAAAGGTTATATGGAAAATCGACTTGAATGGGAGAAATTACTTTCTGGGGCTTCTCCAAGTATTTGGTACAAATGCTTACATGATTTATGCCATTACGAGGTGCTCTATAATCTATTCTTGCATTATTGAAATGGAAAATGTAGAAAATTCCGGCTCTGTTGTGCGTCTTTTATCCATTACGTGATTATGGCATGCTGTGAAGTGTGTCTCCTCTGTGGATAGGGTTTCCTAAAACGACTATATTTGGCAGGAAGCTAGTTGCCCATAGTTCTCAGCAGAAGCAAGAAAAGGAAGAGGAGGCAGAGAAGTTGATGCTGCAGAAAGCCAGAGAGCTCGATGCTTTTGATCAGCAAAACCATGGTGCAGTGCCCCAGTACAATGATAAAAACTATAACAGAGATAGAAATGGATTCCATGGAGCGAACAGTGTGAAAACTACGTCTTACGAGGAAGAAGCACTAAGAACCATGAAAGCGTTTTGGCTACCCTCTGCTACACCAGGAGCTCCTGTCAAGGTAGATGCCCCATCAACGAGTACAGTTTGTCCAGAAGGCAACGAAAAACTAAAGATGAAAACCCTTTTCCCGGTTCACTTCACTGAAGATACCAGTGAAGAGAAGGCATCAGCTCTTGATAAGACCTATATCTGTCCTAGCTGCAAGGTCACTCTGACCAACACGTTGGCCCTTGTGGCTCTAAGCTCTTGTGGTCATGTTTTCTGTAAGAAGTGTGCTGAAAAGTTCATGGCTGTGGATAAGGTTTGTCTAGTCTGCAACAAGGTTTGTAAAGAGAGGAATCTGGTGAGATTGGCAAAGGGAGGAACCGGATTTGCGGGTCATGATGAAAATCTCGAGGCTAAAGACTTCAAACATCTTGGAAGTGGTTCGGGATTGGGGTTGGTGAGACCTGCGATGAAGACTTGAGCTCACAGTACGGCGTAGAGGTTGCTACAAGCATGTCAATTTCTTCTCTGTAAATGTAATCTAACATTCAGTTTCAGTTATGAGATTTTGCAGTCAGTTTCTTCGGTTTGAAGTGGTGTTCTCAGCCTGGTTTACCTTCTCATTTTCCCAACTTTTTTTACGTCTGTTGTTCTTCATTGAAAGCATTGTGCTTAAATTATAACTACTTATTTTGCTATTCTTAATAAACATTATTACCTGGACATAAATTGCTACTCTTAAATTTTATAGTAGTTATTAAGAAATAGAACTTAAAATATCTACTACTTATTGGATAAAAATCCACTTCCGAAAAGAACATCCTCAAATATTTGTTTAATGCTCATTTTCGCCCTTTATTAAACGGAGTGAGACGAGTTTTCCATTATTACTTTCCCATCGACGTCCTTAGTTGTAATCTATTACGTATTATTCATTCTTATAGATAATTGGATTTTAATATTCACAAAAAATGCAAAAATTAAAAAATAATAAAAAAATACATTGACAAAAAAGAAAAGCATTGGTAGGAACATGTATCATTCAAACAAAAAAAATAACATTGACAGAGCATTTACATTGAGGACTTGGTTCTAATGACAATTACAAGCGGATTATCCACAATTTGACTCTTTCATCGTTTTCGAGAGCACGAAAGATGGAATAGTTAAGGTTCAATATTTTACAATGCAAATTATTTTTATTTTTGAGTTATTCTCATGGTTTCCGGAATAACTGCTAGAAAAATCGTAAAAATAAATGGAGAAAACCAAAGAGCAAGGGGCTGGCTTATCCAAATAATATAGAGGGGTCATCATCCATCAGACACAGAACCACATCACATGTCCCCATCCACCAGCTTATTCCTTTCACGTGGAGACCATCCATTTTGACCCCACCCTTGGCATCTCAATTCTCATCTCCCATCGTGCCTATCCAATCTGAGGATGCGTTTAAATAGGTAGTTTATTAATTTTATTTTAAATTTTTGTAATAATTAAAATACAAAGTAAAAGAGATAAATAGATTAATTATAGGCTAATAAAATAGAAAAATCAAAAACTAAAAAATTTAAGTAAAAATTATTCAGAAGAACACAACCTAAATATTCTTATCCCCATTTTCCCTTATGCTTATATGCTATATAATATTAACTAGTGTGAGTTTCGTACCCTAATCAAAAATTAATATTCTTATTTAAATAAATGAAACTAAAATTTAAAATTAGAAAATATACTATCTAAATATAATTAATCAATAAAAATTTTAGTAGTAAAAAATTAAAAGAAATAAATATATATAAATGATTTAATAAATAATTAACAAATATATATAGAGAGAGATTGTAAAGATAAAAAGAGAGAAAAAAAGAGAGAAAGAAGGGAGATGCGTGAGTGAGAGGGCAATGAGATGTTGTGCAGGGGGGTAGTGGTCGGATCACAACTTTGATATTATAAAAAAAAAAAAAAAAAGTTGAGATTGCACACTACCGCGCTGAGTCCTATTCGCCCTCACCTTTGCCACTGTGATATATGCCCTGGGGGCTAACTTTGATATTATAATACATGGTAATATAATACACACTTTTCATCTACTATCCTTATATTTATACATTTATATAAATCAATTCAAACCTTTTGCATCAGATTCTCTCTCCTCTTTCATCAATTCTCTCCTCACATTCAAACCTTTCACGTCACATTTAAATATTATAAATTACATTCAACATTTTACATCCAAGGGCAAAGTAATTATTTTAATATAAATATCATATTTATTCATCTAACTCCATCTCATATCATGAACAGTCATATTACACCATAGCGAACTCCTGATCCAACCATAAAATAGTTGGGGGATTGTGGAGTAAGGAAGGAAGTAGCAGGTGTAAGGATCTTAGGTATGAGACCTATGGGTGGCAAATTTTGATCCGATTAAATTCGTGGATCTATAAAATTTTTTAAATTAACCTATTTAAGTGAGTTATAATCAATAAATTTGAACATATTTGACATTAACTTACTAAATATGTTTAAATTTATTAATTATTACTCACTTAAATATGTTAATATTAAAATTTTTGTAGACCCACAAATTTAATCGAGTTATAAATTACCACCCCCTAGTCGTTGTGTTCATTAGAAATGTTTCTCAAACCTTTTTGAAATTGAGTACGAAAAATTCGTTTGTTGCTTGATTTTAAAAATAAGTTTATCTCTCAAATTTACAATTTTATACATTTTTTATTTTTATACTTATATTTATATCATATCAAACATTATATTAACTCACAACTATTACATTCTTTTTTTCTCTCTTCATTTTCATCATATATTACATAAACTCAAAACTGCCGCTCTTTCTTTCTTTTTTCATCTTTATGAAACATCATATCAAATAAAAAATTGAAAACCTTTTTCAAAACCACAAACACTAAAACAAAAATAAACTTCACACCAAAAACAATTGTTTCAAAAAAATCTACCTTCCAAAGGAAAGTGTTTCCTATGTTAATATTATTATATTGGATTAAATAATTATTTGGTATTGAAACTTTCATTTAAAAATGTGTTTGGTCCAACAATTATTTTTCGTTTAAATTTGATCCTTAATCTACTTTACGAATGATCATTTTTTTAATTTTTTAAATATAAATCCGATTTTATCCTTTCGTACTAGTTTGACTAACAGAGATATAACATTAGACGGATTTTTTTGTTAATGTTGTGAACTTGAGGGTTTATTATACATTTTATATGAGAAATAAGCCGTCCAATTTCTTTAAATTTTTAACGAAATTGTTCAAAAACTTTTAATTGAAACAAAAATGAAATGTTAGGGGCTAAATTGATTATTTTGGTACATTAACGTCCATTTGAACCCACACAAAAACTTTAAAATCTAAAATGATAAAAACCGTGATAAATTACTAAAACTTTTGCCCATACGGCATTATTTTGTTATGGTGACTTTTCGTCGATGTATTCGCAGTGAATATGGCATAGGTTTGCACTTTCTGTTGTATAAATTACACTAAAAGTATTTACTCTGTCACAAAATTAGTATTATTTTTTCTTGTTGAAAAATGATAAATTTTATCAAGTCAATTATTAGAAAATCTGAATCATTTTTTAGATTATAACATTATAGTAATGGTAAGATTAACCAGTAATGCACACATATTTTAGATTTTTAATATTCTCATTTAAAAATATATTAATCAAATTAAATTAAAAATAATAATTTAATTATTGTAAATAATAAATCATCTTCGATTTTACCATTTTCATTCTTTAAAGTTAAAAATATAAGATTTAATCCATGAGGGTTTCGAAATTAACGGGAAGGTCCCTAATTATTAATAATTAGGTTTGTTGTTAGCCTGACAGTTTGGTGGGGATATATTGAAATTTTCATTAAATTCCATCTAAAAATTAAAAAAAAAATTATTTGTGAAGCATTCTTGACGATTAAGGATCAACCTTAAACAAAAAATAGTTTTTGGACCTAACGCAT
Source organism: Lobelia cardinalis (assembly GCA_028566635.1). Taxonomy (NCBI): domain Eukaryota; kingdom Viridiplantae; phylum Streptophyta; class Magnoliopsida; order Asterales; family Campanulaceae; genus Lobelia; species Lobelia cardinalis. The sequence continues at coordinate 18,478,555 of JAOWAN010000001.1, read as the reverse complement.
TTTTAAATAATAATTTAGGGACCAAATAATTATTAAATTCTATTATATTCTCCCTATATTTTTTTTATTAGGTTTCCTCTACCACGTTATTTAGGATACATTGTCTACTGCATCCGTTCTCCAAAAATAAAAATAAAAATTTCCCCCACTGTTCATACTTTTTTGTTGAGATTATTATGTGCTCCGACATGGTATTGATTCCCAATATAAATGTTTTTTCACCAAAAATATCACTAATCGTAATCCTTTTTGTTCTCTCCATTACTTTCTTAATTTTCTAAATTCTTTAAAGGGACAACTTCATAAATGGTCCCTGAAGTTTTTCGGATTCTATGGGGGGTCCCTGATCTTAGCGAACCGATAATTTTGATCCAAGTTCATGAAATCCCCCCAAATCAAGTCCAAACGTTAATGGTCCGTTAGCTTTCTCTGTTAACAAAGGGCAAAAATGACAATTACTCATTATCTTCTTCCTCTTCTTCCCCTCCGTTGCCGGCGAAAATTCCGGCAGAACAAAAAACAAAAATCCAGATATAAGAACACCAAATATAACACCAAATTACAACCAGCAAATCTTCCAACAGCCAACAAAGGCCATGGTTCAATGGAGTACAATTTCTCTCCCAACCCCAACTCAACAGATTCAAGAA
>JAOWAN010000001.1:18464369-18475911 GCA_028566635.1 Lobelia cardinalis | reverse complement strand
TCTCTCTCTCTCTCTCTCTCTCTCTCTCTCTCTCTCTCTCTCTCTCTCTCTCTCTCTCTCTCTCTCCCTCTCACTCTTACATCCGTTAAGATCGTCACCAAGCCCTCGCAACGGCCACGCTCCTTGATCCAAATGATCATCTTCCACCTAGGGTTCCGATCATCGCTCACAATCCTCCAAATCTTCTGATTCTTGATCACTGAATTAGGTCACCCCGTCGTTTTCAACCACAATGCTAACCGAATTGATAACCACTTTCGATTTCGCCATCTCATCACAATTGTATTTGAGAAATTTCATAAATGTCGTCATTAATGTCGACGTCTAAGGCCGTTCGGCGGTTTGTTTACCGTCGAAACGGAAGAATGCAGCTGTTAAAATTTTGTTCAGAGGAGAGGGTTTATCGGATGTGGTGATGGGGATGGATTTTAATGCATATATATGTGTGTATCTTAATGTACATATGCATGTATGTTAATGTACATAAGTATGTAACTTCATACATAGTGGTGTATCTGATGTACGTAAGTATCTATCTTAATTTACATAGATGTGCATTTGAATGTACATAGGTGTGTATCTTAATGCAAATAAGTTTATATCATAATGTTCATAAGTGTGAAATCGAATATACATAGACGTGTTTTTTAATGTACATAACCGTGTATCTTAATGCACATAAATATGCATAAAAATGAACATAAATTTTAAAACGAGATAAAAAAATTCGAATAATTTGAATTATTTTACGATCCCGAAAATTGCACGTATTTCAAATCCGTAAATCCCTAAATTTATGAAATTAATTAATCAGTTATCTTTTTTAAAAAAAATTAATTCTTAAAATAATGAAATTTTATAATTTAGCAAAGAGTGCCGAAGAAGTCCATATAATTTGCCAATATACAGAGCATTATTTGTAACATCAACTAATAGGTTTCATTTGTAGTATTATTGAAATATTGGGAAAATACGCTTGCATACATAAGATTCCTTTCCCAACTTTAGCCGTAAAGATATAGTAAAAAAGAAAAAGACAACCCTGTTAAGAATAGCGCCAGTTTATAGTAAGGACCAAATTGCATTTATTTTCTACGGAGTTTCCATCCCAAACGTAACGGCGATATGGACATAGGTCAACTCATTTGCTGCACTGCAGGGCTAATATTTCAGTTCATATATGAAAATACTACTATCAATCCAACCTTATTAAAGTGTGTAGGATATTCAATAACAGCACCTTCATTAATTCATTCATGAATCTCATATTAATTGTATTTTTGATGACCCCCAAAAAATTATACGTATCTGCCGGACAAAAAACTTGAAGCACATTAAAAAAAAAAATTGCTATTCACAAGTCATAACACACTTTTTCTCTCCAAGTTAAGTAAAAAAAAAATTATCTAAATATAGAATATTTATTCCATTAAATCATTTACGATTATATCAGATAGGAAAATAGGAACACAATTGAGTCATGACTTCCAAACAGTCAAAGTTAAATAAAATTAATTTGTGATTACCATTTTTTAAATATATTTAAGTTATGTGAATAAAACAAAGGGAGTACCTTGTAGCCGGGCACCAGCTCATACGGATATATGGGAATCCAGATTACAATTTGCCAATTTGGAACCGCTTTTTATGATCTTTTTGAGATCCCCTAAAACTCTGTGGTCAATCCATTCACACCAAACAAGATTCCATCTTTTAAAAGAATATAAATACAAAAATTAAAAGCGAAGGAAAAGGATCTCTCAATCTTTTTGGACTCACCAGTCAACTCCCCCCCTCCATTGTTCCCACATGTTTGCACGCAGCCGGAAAATATATTATCCCTGCTGAAAAAGAAAGCCGTATCCTTAATTTTCTTTATCCTTTGATTCAAAGATTTATAACACCCACTGCCCTGCCGGATATGTTTTCATTATCTCAGTCGTTGTGAAATCGCCCTTCTTCTTCCTTCATTTATTGGCAATATCCTAGGTTTGTTTTTCTTTAGTTTTCCTATTTCCTGTGGGAATTACATTATTATTTTTTGGGTTCTTGTCATTGTCTCATCTTCTTGCATAAAGTTTGTTTCTTGATGGAACCCAGTTTCAATTCAAGCCACATCAGAAAATTCCATTGGGGATACTAACCACAAGATAATGCATCAAGTGTAGCTGTTAAAAATTATGAAGTGATAGTTTTGATTCCCAATTGATTGAGCATAATACTCTAATTTCTATATTTTTCAAATATAATGTTTATTGCATTATTGACTATGGGGATCATGATTGTTGTGGTGTTGCTTTTGTATTTACTCAATATGATATTGTAGATTCTTTGCAATTACAATGTCAATTCCACTGTGGGAGTCATGATTATAAGTTAGCAAAAGGTTGCATCTTTGCTGCCTACTGTTAGTTTTCTTAACTGTTAACCTTAAACCTTTTTTTCTTTCCTGAATAGAGAAGCGCAGCCATGACTACTGCTGAGCAGACTGAAACTCCAGTCAGGCTCGAGGTTTGTGGGTTGTGCTTCATTACTTTTGGTTATTTGGTTGGGGGATTAATTTGTTTACAGAGTTTGAGAAATTATTTTTTTCAATTTCAGGGGAGGTCTATGGCAATGGTTGTTTGCTTTATTCTTGGACTTGGGTCTCTGGTCTCTTGGAATAGTATGTTGACAATAGGAGACTACTACTATGAAGTGTTTCCGGTAAGCTCATATTTGTAACTGCTTTGATCTTCCAGGGAAATTAGCATTTTTTTTCTACTAATGTAAATGAAAATTATAGGCGTCTTCCAATAAAATTTTCATTCCTTAAGTTCAATTCCATATCCTAGTAAATACGATAGATGGAAATAGGAGTAAGTTACAGCAAAAGAATGTAATCAAAGTTAAATGAGGAGTCTGAATTTGGGTTGTGTCAGAATTCAAAGATGATTGATTAGTCTAATTTGATTATGTTACTCCATCCGTCCCAAAGCCAGTGCCAATTTTATTGTTTTTACCAAAAGTAGCCAATGTAATTGTACTTTGTTCAAATATTTTAAAAATAGTTACTTATTTTTTTTCAAATTTATGAAAATTGTTATCAATAGTTTACTTATCATTCTTAAAATGATTAAAATATCAGAATCTAAAGCGTAATGAAATATTTTCAGATAATAATGTAATAAAAAAATTTGTTGATTTCTAAGTGGAAAAATTGTCACTCATTTTGAGACGCAGGGAGTACATCTTAAGAATCATGTTTCGAGCAGTGTATGAGAGCAGTAATCTAATAGAAGAGATTAAGCTGATACATATATTGCAGATGTTCCTCACTTGGTTACTTGTTATTTTCCCTTTTGTTCTTTGAGAATTCCTTGAAAAGTGAATATGAGAAATTTCCATAATTTCTTTCAAATTAGTGAGTTTCTGATGTAAGTTATCTGACTAATTTTCATTCTTGTATTGAAGGACTACCATCCATCTAGGGTACTTACCCTTGTTTATCAACCCTTTGCGGTAGGTACAATGGCATTGCTCGCATATTATGAGTCAACGATCAATACCAGGCAACGTAATATAGCTGGTTACATCCTTTTCTTTTGTTGTACTTTGGCTCTACTACTGGTAAGATTTTGCCACTTCCTCAATCATGTAATCTCTGTATCTTCAAATGCTAATGTTTGAGCCATCTAACTTCATTTTCCTTTCTCCATTTACAGTTAGATTTAGCCACATCAGGTAAGGGTGGAATTGGAAATTACATCGGTATCTGTGTTTTTGTTGCTGGATTTGGAGTAGCAGATGCTCATGTTCAAGGAGGAATTGTTGGTGATTTGGCCTTCATGCGCCCTGAATTCATCCAAGTGAGTGGTGTACCACAAAGCTGTCCATTGAACATATTCTCCGGAAAATTTTCTGTATGAAGTTTATTATTTCCAATTAATTCAAATTATCAGTGTTGTCTGTGTGCTTCTTCCCATTATGAATCTTGCAGTCTTTCCTAGCTGGATTAGCTGCATCGGGGGCTCTTACCTCTGCGTTGAGGCTAATCACTAAAGCTGCCTTTGAGAATTTTCACAATGGTCTTCGCAAAGGAGCTTGTATGTACTCTTTCAATTGGCAGCTAAATAAGTATGAACCGAAACAACTTGTTAGTTGACAATAGTCTTTTGCAGTATTATTCCTTGCCATCTCCACATTCTTCGAGTTTCTATGTATTTTCCTATATGCATACGTCTTTGGAAAATTACCAATCGTGAAGTATTACCGCACAAAGGCATCCAAGGAAGGCTCAAAAACTGTTACATCGGACCTTGCTGCTGCAGGCATCCAAACAGAATCAAGAGTAGCTGTAAGTCATGTTGTTCCTTTATCTCAAAAAATAAGATTTTTCTTAGTTCCTGACTTCTGACATTTATCAAATCTCTCTGATATGTTCACAGGCTGATGGAGATGCTAAGCTTCCAGAGCGTTTGACCAACAAACAGTTGCTACATCAGAACATTGATTATGCATTGGACTTGTATCTGATATATGTCCTTACTCTGTCAATTTTCCCGGGATTCTTATATGAGAATACTGGAACTCACCAGTTGGGCTCATGGTAGGTGCATATTCTACCCGACATCATAACCTCTATTTGAATTTGAAAGGAAAATATGAATGTCTAGCACATTTGAAGTTTCCGTTAAGTAAATGGAGAAAGCGCGAAAAAGGAGAACAGTGTTGGTCAATCTTCTTCCACTAAAAACAGGAACTTGGTCACTTCATATCATGCTTGTATCCTCAATTATTGATATATTTGATTATTGTGCTGCTTCATTTGAGACCATTTCCTATATAATTTTTTGTCTTTCATCTGATTGTTGAAATGGAAAGAATATGTGTCACAGTATTCCATGGTCACATATCTCGACTTAATACAATGACTAAGGGTCCGATCACGAATACGATATATGGTAATATTGAGTGATATGGAACTGTTTACAACATGAATATGAGATGATATGAGTAATATGAGTTTATAAAATAAAAGACTAAATTGCCCCATGATGTGAAAGATTTGAATGTGATGTGAGGAGAGAGAATGTGATGTGAAAGGTTTGAATGTGAGGAGAAAATTGAGGAGAGAGGAGAGAGAATATGATGTGAAAGGTTTGAGTTGATTTGTGAGAGTGTATAGGTGTAGGGGTAATATATGGAAAATATTTGATATTGATATATGATATTTGATGATATTTGAGTATGATGGTTAAAATATATGTAATATGTAAGATGTAGTGATATTCAAATGTAATGAAATGTGAGATTCGTGATCTGACCCTAAGAATGCTCGTTCAGGAGGATACCATTAGTTCCTTGGGGGTACCAAGCAGCAACTTATACAAACTAGATCTTGGAAGACATAACTTCATTCCTCCGAGGATAGCCTTTGCGTATACTCCTTTTTCATAGATCCTAAATAATGATATGTGCATTGATTATCATTTCAGGTATCCACTTGTTCTGATAGCAATGTACAATGTATGGGATTTTATAGCAAGATACATTCCTCTGGTGGAATGCCTCAAGATGGAATCACGGAAGGGCCTTATGATCGCAATTCTCTCCCGCTTTATATTCATCCCAGCATTCTATTTCACCGCAAAATATGGTGATCAAGGATGGATGATTATGCTAATCTCGTTATTGGGAATAACCAATGGCTATCTCACTGTATGCGTCCTCACAGCAGCTCCTAAAGGTTACAGGGTGAGTTAACATCACTTGGCATGAAACAAAAAGAAAAAAAACAGTAAGATTCATAACAATGATCTAATATGTTATAAATGCGTCGCTTAATTAATTGTGCAGGGTCCAGAGGCCAATGCATTGGGAAATTTGCTAGTTTTATGTCTTCTAGGAGGCATATTTTCTGGTGTTGCTCTAGATTGGTTGTGGATAATTAACAATGGGAGTTTCTAGAGTAAACTTGTTCAGGAAGTACCATACTCGAAGCTTTTTCTTCAGTACAGTGATTATATCGGAGATGTAACTACAACTACCAGTAATGTACTGGCTATCAATTTATCTTCTATACATCAAGATACGTTATCCTTATAACAGATTGGTGTTTCCAATCCTTGTGAATGTTGCTTTTTCTCAGTTTCTTCTTTCTTTGAGGGTGAAAAAATTTACTGTGTCCAAAAGGCAATGATATGTAACCTTCAACTCCTTAACTAGGAAGTTTGGCTCAATATGCAAGTGATTGAGGAATTGATAAATAATGGAGTGCTAGGAATACTCCATTTTTCTTCATCTCAGAAAATTGTTTTCGCTTCTAAAATAAAGTTTTAAGTACAACACGTTTCAAAATAATTGTTGTTTTAGAAAAATAAACTTGTTTCAAAATAAGTGTTTTAATTTTTAATGTATAATTCACCATAACTTTCCTATTATGCCCTTCTCTTGTCCCAAGTATTCTTCTTAGCATTAATTATACTTGTATTTTCTTCCAGTAAAGAGAAAGTATGAAATGAGGGTAAATGTGTTGAATGAACAGTAAGTTTACTGTGTCACGTGTAGATAGCGGGAGATGGTTGGGAGAGAGAGTCGGCAGTTGTGGCCACACGTGCACTACTAGAACCTACCCCATTCAGAGATGGGCATTTTTGTCTCTATCCGGTTCGGGGAGACGAAAAAGTCTGTCATGGTCCGTCAATGAATTTGCGTGGCTATTAGAGACGGATTCTCCCGTTCGTTTCTATACAGTCGGCCGTGCCCGTCTCTAATCAAGTCGGGCTAGAGAGTCGAGATGGGCTAGAGAGAGAAACGGGATAGGGAATATAGAGGGTGAGGGGGAGAGAGGCGCGCCCAAATCTGTGATTGGAGGGAAGAAAAATTTGGGGGTTAAGATTTTTGAGTTGACATATAAGAGAGGGAACGAGAGTGAGAGTGAGATGGTAGAGAGAGTAGAGAGAGAAATTGAGAGAATATTTGAGAAGAGGGAAGCACAATATCAACGTCCCGCGTAGTGTCTACATTACATTGGGTTTAGAGATGGACTTTGTGCTTAGAGATGAACTATATGTCTCGGTTAAATACGAACACTTGTCCGACTCTGCGCCATCCGTCTCTATTCCAAGGTTTTCTAGTAGCGTGCGCGTCCTGCGTCTACATGGCCACTGTGGATGACGATCCGATGTGGTGCTCTGACTCTGAGCTCGATTGAAAAGCGAATCTAGCGCATCGGATGAATATTGTTACTGTAGGCGCGATGCACTGGAGCATTCCTGCTTTAGTAGTTTCCTTTTAATCATTTTCTTTTATTTCTTTCGTTTCAATTTTTCTTTATTAATTAAATTAACTTTCGTTAGTATTTCTTTATAACTTATTCGGAATTAACGAGCCTTGATGACTTTTGCATAAATGTTAAATTAATTTATAAAAGTTTTAAATATAAAAATTTGATTATATTTTTAAAATTTTGAATTTAAAGATAAAATGAATGAAAAAAGTACATAAACTTTTTTTTTTTCAAATGTCATGTCGTACTCTCGGACACGGGTTTACACTAGTGTATGCTCGTGCCCGAGGGCACAGCGTTCGAAAAAAATAATTAGAATAAAATTTAAATAGTTATTATTCTAATTAATATAAAAATTAAATATCAATACTTAAATTTAAAAAATTGGAGATGTTTCAATTAAATTTATAAAATCTTTTAAGTATAAAAATTAGTTATATTTTTAAAAAGTTAAATTGATAAATGAGGGGGATGAGGGAATAAAGAGAATGATATTTAAAATAAATGATTGATATTAAAAATTATTAGAATTGAGATTGAAATTGATTTTATTATTCTTAGTGTCATATCAATGAATAGTAAAATATTCCAGGTATGGAGCCAAAAAAAATTATGAAATGTTTATATCCGAGGTAGGAGTAAAAAATCACAATTTAATTAGGTACTTTTTAATAATATTATATTTATATAGAAAAAAATAAAAAATGAAAATTTATTAAATTTAAGTCTAAAAAATAAAATATTAAAAGTTATTTATTAAATATTTTAAATTTATTTGTTTAATTAATTTAATAAAATTTATAATATAAGGAGCATCGGTTAAAAATCTACAATCAATAAATAATAAGTATGCGTGTTTAATTATGTGTGTGATACCAAAATGTTTTCAACCCCAGATTTGTGGCTTCATCTTAGACATGCAATATTAACCTTTTCTTTACCATCAATAGCTTTTGTGGATCTTATGGCTGGACCTTAGAATGACTGAAGCTAGGCAAAAAAAAATTTACAGTTTAGATTTCAATGGTCACCATTTCTGAAACAAAGTGGACTCTCCATCCCAAACAAACTAGCTTCGCTCCCAGTATAATATATATAATTCGTATCTTCGATCTTTCCAGATCTACGTACCCTCGTTTATCTTTAATTTTTTCCCGAGAAACTTAGAAAGAAATTACGACTCACTTTGATGGTGGTGTTAGAATGTGTTGTCTTGTATGTAGGAAATCCCCAAGCTTCCTTTCTTTTCCTATACTCCAGGTTTTGATCACCTCCCAGCCCTCCAATGTGTTTGTGCTTAATTAGTTAGGAATAGTTCTAACGAATAGTTTTTCCTAAAAATTTTTGCCAGTTTTCAAAATAAAACGTTACGAAAAGAATAAGAATTCACAGATTTTTGTAGTAATAATGCTGAGGGTTTCATGTATTTTGAGGAGTCAAAAATTAGGACAAACCCCATTTCGGGTGTTCGCTAGGAGCTGGCATAAAGAACCAATCAAAGTTGCATGGGAAAAACCAGAAATTGGATGGACCAAATTAAACTTTGATGGATCATGCAAGTGCAAGACGGGCAAAGGAAGCATTGGAGGAGTTTTCAGGAACCACAATGCTGAATTCTTACTCGGGTACGCAGAGTCCATGATTGGCAAAACTAACAGCACCATCGCTGAGTTTGCAGCACTCCAAAGAGGCCTCGAATTGGTGCTCGAAAATGGCTGGACCAACGTATGGCTTGAAGGTGATTCCAAGACATTAGTTGAGATTATAGCACAAAAGAGGTCTGGTACTAAATGCGCACAAGTACGAAGGCACGTTAGTCTTATAAATTCGATGATACCCGAGTTTGAGAACTGCGTTTTGACGCATGTATATAGAGAAGGCAATCGAGCAGCTGATAAATTTGCACAAATGGGGCATCATTTGAAGAGACCTCAAATTTGGCACCATGCTCCCCCTCATGAAGTTTTGCGCATTGTAAACGAAGATGCAGAGGGAAAGATTTTTCTTCGTAGAAGATAAAGATGATATATATATGTAGGTAATGACCTATTCTGCTACAAATCACAAATATCGTACAAATGTTCGAACCAGTTGTATCTTAGTATATTTTTGTTGTATCTTGATTATATTTTTGATGTATCGGAAAATACATAAAAATGTAAAAAAATACAATAGGGTCTTACTAAGATACAATAAAATAAACGAAGATACAACAAAAATATACTAAGATACAAAAAATTCGCACGTTTGTATGATATTTCTGATTTGTAGCCGATCATTTTCCTATGTAGGTAAATATATAATTTTTTTTTAAAACTTAGGTGAGCAATATTGCTCATGTGTTGATTAATGTGATTAACAAATGTAAATTTCGGATTGCAAATAATTTTCTTATGTGAATTTAGATGAGAATGACCTATTGAATGGTCAGGGAATTGATCTCTTCCCGTTTTACTATCTTGCTTATGATTTTTATGTAGCATTCAGACCGAAAAACTTAAAGTAGGAGACATCTCTATTTTTTCGGAAGAATTCTTAGAATTACCACTGCTTAATTCACTTTTAATTTGTCTCTGACCCGCAAATTAAATGTAAATAACCCATTTTCTTCCATGATTGATCATGTCCACTGCACACACGGTTTACACTATTCCATTAAGAATCTTTTTGCACAAAATTAGTGGGAATTGTTCTTTTTTTAAAAAAAAAAAAAAATTTTGACACTAATGAGGGGGAATATTGATATTGAGCGTTTGTGGAAGCAAAGTTTCTAGCCATAAGGCCCATAATCTAAGAAAAGGCCCATCTTTACCACTTCCTTCGTAATCAATTTTAATGGGAGAGGCGAAGCGGTCTAAGCCCACGTAGAGTGGGTGGTGCTAGTTAGTAGTTACCGCACTAAAATTTTTACGATTGTTTCCAATTTCGATAAAAATACCTTTATTATTTATCGTTTTCAAATTTTTTATTTTGCTCCATATTATATAATCAATTGCTGTAATGATTTTAAGGATTTAAGTGTACAAATGTTAAAGTTAAAGTATTAAAGTGAGTATATGATAATGAGGCGAGAATGAAAAATTATGGGCGATAAATAACAAGGATAGTTTAAGAAAAAATATGAGCGATATAAGAAATTCTAAACCCCGACGCAGAAAATATATATGACTCATATGAATGGAGCAGTGCAATGCATTTGGGCAAATATCGAAGGCCCAACAAGAACCTACTATGAAATTGTCTTGGTACGGGGGGATTGGATACAATTTTTTTCATTCCATTTCTCTCTTCTTCTTCTTCTTCTTCTTCTTCTTTTTTTTCTCTCTCTTTGGCTCTATATTTTTTGTATTATCTTTTTCTCACTTTTTACGTCAGTCAATAACCAAAATTATTTAATTTAATACATTGCTATAAAAATATAGTATCCAATCACCCACTAAGAATTTTTATATAATCATGAGACTTTCAAGAAAATAAGCATGCAGAAGTATTTGTTAGGAAGATAGAATATATCTTCTGCTTGGTGGTGATAATTTGGGGAGGGAAAATATGGCAGCAAGTACAAAGGGCCGTAGCGCGCGCATGCAGAAGACTTGTTGCGACTGCCGAAAGTTGATCGGGAGGTTGGACAGACAGAGTATGGTTAAGTTTTTGCCGGAGGAGCGACAAATAAAAACTCTCAAAGACAGCAGCATCAGTAACTATATACGTACTATGAACATTAGGACATTTATAGCGTGTAATATTAAGTTGCCATTTTCTGTATACGTAAATACTCCATTCGTTTCATTTTAAAAGTAACATAAAACCCTCAGTCTCTCACAAAAGGGAAGAAAATGAACCATCGGGGAAGATATTTTTGTTCTTTTTTCCATTTATTACTATTCTTCTTTTACGGTTGAATGGGATTTAATGTTTTCTATTTATTACAATTCATATTTGATTTTTGTTTCTTTTTTATTTCTCTTATCGAGTGCCTACGAAAAGTGGCTGGAATTAATTGCACACACCTTGGGGTAAGAATAAGATAGAAAAACTGATTAAAATTCCAGGCCAAGCAATATATATAGCACCAGATATCAATGGTCTGCCATGTCATGAAAAAATTGTATAGATCTTCAATTTGGCTTTATGAACGCGTGGATCACATGGGCTTAGGGCTGGAAATCGGATGGATCGGATCGGAAATAGGAAATTTCGGAAAAATTCCAAAAATTTTCGGAATAGAAAAGTCTATTCCAATTTCCATCCAAAAAATATCGGAAATGTATA
>JAOWAN010000001.1:18429337-18456930 GCA_028566635.1 Lobelia cardinalis | reverse complement strand
TTCTTTATAATTTTTTCTTGGTTAATATTCATAATTTTTATATTTAATATGAATTATTAAAAAAATAAATCATCAAATATTATTGCGTCATGTCCGAGCACCGTGTCCTCAGACACGGACATTTACTAGTATTATATATATATATATATATATAATATGCTACTGTAGGGAGTAATTAATTGATGTTTAGAATGTGAACGCATTGACACTGTTTGGGACGTGTTAAGTAATTAATTCTTCTAGGTAACATACGTGCATATTGTAATAAAGGATTAATACGTATTTATATATTTAGAGTTTTGATACCATATTAAGTAATCAGTTTATTTGGGGAATCAATGGGTGGCTCAATAGTAGAGCCGAGCTTTACAATATGTTAGGTCTCAGATCCCTTCTCATGTCTCCTTGGGGCCAAAGAAAAAAAAAAAGTAATCAGTTTATTTAAAAATTTAAGCTATTGAAAAATAATATTAATATGTATATTATGTTTTAACCGGACTGACAAAAAAATGTGGACAGGTCCCTACTTGGATTACACATTAACGTTGGGAAATCTCAAACAGATAATTAACTATATATATGTATTGAGAAAGAAAATGATACATTTATCAATATATGCAAAGATTGTTAGTTAGTTAATTAGATTAGATTCTTGTTCAAGCTTAGTTTTAGATCCGATGCGGTACACCACCTGAGGAAATTTGTCTACACTCAAATATGGAAACTGGGGACGTGTCTAATGTCCTTTACTTTTCTTTTCTTTTAATTTGTACTTTTTGTTCCTGAAAAACAAACAACCACCACATCATGGATTTTTCTATTCTTTTCGTTACCCAGGTAATGCGGAGAGGAAAGTAGGCAAGAAATATGGATATTGTTCATGTATGTTAGGATAGGAGTACCTTTTCTATAACATTTCAAATGGTTGTTCGGAATTTATTTATATACAACATTACTTTGGGTGATATTTGTTGGAGTCGTATAAGTTCGAAAATCCTGTTCGTTACTGACTTTGCTAACTAGCTCGCACTAGCATCGTATTGAGAGTCAACGATTCATCACAGGCGGCCCAAAAAATAATGAATTGATGCTAAATAGGAAGTTGAGTGCTACATATAAACCATATAAAATTTTCATCTCTTTTCTAATGTGAGAATGTAGGGTGTTACGGTCAGGCTAGAGTAAATACCAAATCTAGAATACTACTCTCTCCGTTACAAAAGGATAGTCGTATGACTCGTATTGTAATTTTTGACGCATTCTAACTTATACGTACTCGTACAATGCATAAATTACATTAAGATTTTACTATATTCATAAATGAGTTTATTGTTGTTATATATGATGAACTAAATATATTAATTCAACTAAGAAATAATAATTCATTATTTTCTTCGTTCGTTACATGTATTCAATTACCTAGTTGTAAGTTTCAATAATTAAATAATCAACACCTTTTCTTTAAAAAAATTAGAAAAAGATGCTCCAAGGAATATTTTAAGTAGAAACAACGGCAAACGTCTGTGTCAATCCAATTGTTTAATTATATATGCAGGGGCCTAATGGCCTTCTTTTTCCAAATCAAGAAGGGTCGGATAGGAAGGATATATGGTATGATATGGTATTGTTTATAATACAAGATATATTGATATAATTAATATGAAATAATGTATTAATTATTTTTTTTATTTCAACATAATTGATAATTTAACGTAATGTGAGAAGAGTGTGAAAGGATCCTGGAGGAGAGAAAAGGAGTACAAGCACAAAATGAGCCTGATCATCATGAAATGAAACCCGAAGAAGAAAATTAGCCTGATTAACCAAATTGGGCCAAGGTTCTATCGAGCGTATTCTGTTGGGATTGCTTTGCCTTCGCTACATGCCTGTAATGCTAAAGTTGTAACCCAAGCCTAAATTCCATGCCCGTTCACCAAAGCCCAAAAATAGCTAGTTGATATTCCGGATTGCTATTTACCGCCCTTTAAATTTCTTAAATCGCCTCTATTTTTAACTAAAATATCCTTGTTACTTATCGCCCCCAAATTTTTCATTTTTGACTTATTATAATATACTCACTCTAATGCTTTAATTTTAATATTTGTACATTTAAATTCTACGTTAAACGATTTGATATTGCTTCAGCAGGTATGCCACTCCCTCTTGCAACGTACCCACCTAACTAACCCATCGCTTTCCTCTTGCTCTGTACTCTCATTTTCTCTCTCAAAAAAATTTCCAAATCAAAATTAACCCTAACCTCCAAAATCAAAATTAACCCTAACCTCCAAAACGATCTGCACAACCACCTTTTCCCCCTTGACTACCTTTGGCAGTGTTCATCTCCTTCGGCACTGATTTGCATGTTAATTCGATTACAAGAATGTTAAATCTATAATATTCAAGAGCAACTTGAAACGTTTATATACGTAGTTTTGAGAACAAGAATAAAACTCAATGGAGAAAAGAAGATATGCATAATAGGAAGCCCAACAGGTTTTTTAGCCGTTGATAGAGAATCAAACTGAACAAATGGCCCACTTATGGACTGGTTCACTACTCGCCTACCAATTCAATAACAAATTAACAATTCCACTGTATAAGGATATGATTGCATAATTAGCTTTTCAGAGAGAATGAAAAAGTTAATTGTGGTTGGCAGATACAACATCATGAAGGGGAATCTAAGGGGTGGCTCAGTGGTAGAGCTGAGCTTTACAATATGTAAGGTCTCAGGTTCGATCCCTTCCCATGGCCTCTTGGGGTAAAATAAAAAAAAAAAATACAATATCGTGAAGTATCATGTAGGAAATTCAAACTCTTTACATTTGCTGCTTCCCTAGCAACCAAAGCACTATGGAAAATCCAGGGAAAAAAATAGGGGCGAATTAAAAAGGTAAAAGAGACCGGATCAGAACATGTGGGTTTAGATTTGAGGATAATGTCGGGAAGGAGGAGCGCAATTGTTTTATTTTTACTTAATCATAATAAAGAGTAAGAATTTAATTGTATAAATATTAAATATAAGGTATTAAAAGTAATCATATGATAATGAGGCGAATTAAAAAATTTGGGACGATAAATAATAAGGATATTTTTGACAAAAATGAAGACGATTTTAGAAATTTTGAGGCGGTAAATAGCACCATCCTTGATATTCCTTCCACAGCCCAATCGTAGCCTATTGTCGGACGTGTTAATTTTAATGGAGAAAATTATTTATCGAATATATTATACAAGGTAATAGGGTTAATATTGTAATTAAATTTGCTATTAAGCAAGTGTATGTTAGGCTTCAGTTTAGAATAGATAATGATAACTACCTTTCTGACATTTTCTATAACTGCATATGAGCGGTTAACTCTTTGTATAACTGCATGCGCGCAGTTAATCTTTTCTCTAACTGTAGCCGTTAGTTTTTTCTATAAATAAGTGTCAGTGTAGTCTCATTAGGCAATTTTTGGGAAGTTATGGTTTGGTAAAAATAATTCATTAGAAATTAGGATCTGATTAATTAGGAATCAGAATTATTCTCTTCTTCAGTTTGTAATTTATGTTTAAATCAATAAAAGTTATTCATCAATTTGTGCTCTTCTTCCTAATTTCTCTATATTAGTTCTATCACTGGTATCAGAGGCACCAATCCTGTTCCCCGAAAATCCCACACGATTCTTATGCTACGTATGAAGACAAGGAGCAGGGGAAAATATCTCAAAGGGCAGAGCTATGTGATCCAACAGAGATTCAGCAACTGTTGATGACTTATAAGGAGGTATTTTCAGATCCTCAAGGCCTTCCACCTAATAGGAAGCAAGATCATACTATTAACCTTAAGGAAGGTGCTGAAATACCTCATTTGAGACCCTACAAATATTATCACTATCAAAAATTTGAGATTAAAAGATTAGTTTCAGAAATGTTAGAGGCAGGCGTTATCAAGCACAATATCAATCCATACTCAAATTATCTTAGCGAAGAAAAAAGATGGTAGTGGGCGATTTTGGTGGACTACAGGCCCTTAAATAAGGTCACAATTCCTAACAAGTTTCCTATCCCTATATATGAAGAGTAGGAGGAAGTGGAGAAACAAGAAGTGGCAAATTCAATTTGGATAAGTTACCTTCTTGTGATAACAGTTGGAAGCTTGCAGCCATGATACAAGACAATTTTCCTTCTTTCTAATTTGAGGACAAGTTAGCTCTCTTAGAGAGGAAGTATTGATAGGGTTAATACTGTAATTAAGCCTGCTATTAAGCAGGTGCATGTTAGGCGTCAGTTTAAAAGAGATAAAGATAACTACCTAGCTGGCATTTCCTATAACTCCATATGAGCGGTTAACCTTTTGTATCCCTGCATGCGCGCAGTTAATGTTTTTTCTAACTGCAGCAATTAGTCTTTTTTATAAATAAGTGTCAGTGTAGTCTCATTAGACAGTTTTTGGGAAGTTATGATTTGATAAAATTGATTAATTGGGAATCAGGATCTGAATCATTGAGAATCAGAATCATTCTCTTCTCCAATTTGTAATTTATGTTTCAATCATTAAAAGTTATTCATCAATTTGTGCTTTTCTTTCTAATTTCTCTATATCAGTTCTATCACAAGGATGAATGGATTGATACGGAAATGTAACTTTTAGTTTTGACATGCCGTTGGTTAAGGAATAATTCATCTGTTGCCTGTTGGTTAAGCACGACTAAGTGATTGGTTAAGGAAGTTAAGAGTAACTCTTGGCATTTTAGAGCCAAGAAAATTATTCGAGGATGTCAAGCCCGATGCTAGCTCCTTGATACATAGAGCTATGTTTAGATATATCTCCAATTTTCTTAATTTTTTTTAAAGTACCATCACACATGTAGCGTAGTTCTCTGGTTAATAGTGTACTTAGGAGTTAGGCTAGCTACTTGAGAGACTGATTTTGTGATCCGATCGAGAGTTGGCTTCTTTGTTTGGATATGCCAAATATTTTTGTATTTCTTTTAATTTATAAATTTCACTTTTTTCCGATTAAAAAAAGAGAAAGAAAGAAAAACTTCCAACAGATATCATCTATTTAATGCCTCATGTTTTATAAATATATTTGAATTAAAAAAATGAGCAATGTAAAGTAAATTATTCTGTGATTTTTACCTTTTATGAAACAGTACTTTATACTATCAGTTTCACTAGTGAATACCTTAAGCTATTTAATTTATTTAGACCAACGACCCTTTTTCAACATCTCTAAAATGTCCTTATATTCTTGGATTTATAAAGCGAGTTACGTTCGTGTCCATCAATTAATTGCATCGCGATCGATCGTTGCGCACAAACACCCTCTATTCTCCTTTCTCTCTACAACCCTAAAAATTGATTTTCTTCAAAATTGTGCGTTGAAAATATTATAATAGTGAAGTATCAGTATCAAATATGCATTTTGACTATCATGTCAATTTGGAGGGATTGGAGTTGATCGTAAAAATGAAATAATTCAAAATACTAAAGCTACGTTTGAAAAGTCGATTTTTGGTACATTTTTGTTTTATACATGATAGAAAATTAAATTACCTATTTCTCCTTTAAAATTTAAATAATTATATAATAGTGATGAAAAGAAAAAAAAAAAGAATGATAGTTATGATTTGATGTGATGTTTGATAGATATAAAAGTGAATATAAGAGTATATAAAAAGAGTAGGTTAAAAAGAAAAAAATATTATTTTTTATACTAACACAATGAACATTATTTTTAGTCGTTTTTCAAATAATGTGTCAAAAATCGACTTAAGTAGTGTCAAAAAGTATAAGGTAGATACATTTTGAATAGCCATGAAGCTTAAGGAATTGATTGTAAAATGATAATTTCCTTGGAAACTCTTTTTAAGTGTGTGGCTCATGTTGATTCATCTATGAAGTAAAGGTATTGCAAGTAGAGTGAAAAAACAAAAGCAATACACGAATTCTAACTTCACACTTGCACAATCGAAGACAACTCTTCAAGGTCGCAACTCTCACCTTCCAGGAGACTGAAGAAACATTCAAAACACTGGAACAATTCTTTATTTCAGTTTTTTTATTTTTTTTTTTTTTTTGTTATATTTGTTATTTATCCATCCCCCCCCCCCCCCTCCCTCCTTACTCTCCCCTAAAAGGATTGGCTTTACTACGATGTTTTAAAGAAAGGTACATCCTTTGTCAGGTTCAACGTCACGAAACCAAGAGCCAGCAATGAACTCCAGCAAATAATTACTCAAAGAACAGATTGTTTCTTATCCCAAAAAGACCAAAACTCATTGGCAGCCATCAAATACAAAGGAAAGACATAATATATCAGCTCTTTATTTCTTTTATATACTGCCTATGCCATCTTTTCTGGGATTCTGGGATCCAGCAAACGGAACTGCTTGTGGAAATCAAAAATACTAAAATACAAATAAATGACTCGTAAAAGTGTGAAGGGTGACTAAGGCACCTCAGAGAACCATATGAAAAGGTAAATGAAGAAAATTAAAAACAATGTCATTTTCTCATGAAAGATATACATATTTGTGTATTACACTATCAAAACTTGTTTTGGAGAGGATGCAAGGAGGACCTCTACTCAGTTATGGGGCCATAAGCCCTTCAATTGTGTAGGTTAGTGACTTGGCCCAGTCAGCCTTCAGCAGCAGGGTTTGTAGTGTATGCATAACATCATAATCTGGGTCAAGCTTCCGCTGCCAACCCTATAAAAATAGAACCAGATAACCAGAAATTCAAATTGCACTTCAGGATTGAATCAATATATAACTGACAAAATGTATACTCAACATCAGATATGATATATGCATCCAGCACTTTGTTGAGGAATTGTGCATGCATTTCACTAGATGGCTCCCCCTCTTCGCAACACACCTAAACAGAAAATAATGCAGCTCCACCCACAAGAAAGAGTGAATATGGATGGAAATGAGGATCTGTGACGACAATGCAGTGGTAATTTTATCATTTTACCCAAAATGTGAAAGCTAAAAAAGGTTGTAAATGAAAAGAGAGAACAAGTCGCCATCGAACAATTAAACCTAAGGTAATCATAGCCCTTATGAACATCATTTTGTGTGATACATGTCACTCCACCTATATGGTTTCACCATTTCATAATTGGTGCTTCAGATTCTATCACTCTAGCCGTCTAGCGTATACCATAATAAGGTAAATGTAAACCCTGAGCGGTGGCCAAGTGGTAGAGCTGGGGCTTTACAATATGTAAGGTCTTAAGTTCGATCCCTTCCCACGCCCTCTTAGGGCCAAAAAAATAAAAGGGAAAAATTAGACGAACCCCCTGTGCTTATCGAGTTTTGGGGATGAGCCCCACGTACTTTTTTTCGTGAGGAATAGCCTCCCTGGCGTTAATTCAGTTAGTCTCCATCCAATTTTTTTTTTAACAAAAACCTGTAAATTAAGAAAAATACCCACGTTTAAAAAAGAGCAGTAACAAAATAATTGCTCTTAACATTCAAGTTATAGTCATCTACTCCGCGTAACTCCCTCCCTCCTCACTTTCTAGGGTTCATCCTTTCCCCTTTTCCACCTCTCTTTTCTCTATTAGATCCATGTTTATCCTTTCCCCCATCCTTCAGCCACCATAACCAATCCCTTCCCAAATCCCTAATTTTAGTGCTATTCTCCATTTCAATTTCAGTCCAGGTTATAGGTCCTCTCCTCACAGCCCCCAACAAAACCATAATCAAAGGATAAGAAGAAGGCAAGGATAGCGGAGACTTTTCCATATACTAGCAAACCTTAGAATCCGCGTGAGAATCACTCCAGTCGGACTTTGAAACGACGCCGAGCAGCTTGGAGTGTTTGGAGCCCGTCTCGGTGAAGAAGATGTTCGGACAACTATCGAATTCGGAGGCGGAAGAGATGGAATCGAAAGGGGATTTGAATATTAGGTCATCGGAAAGGGCGAAAGGGATGCATCCCAACTTGGCGGAGCGAATTAGGGAAGCTTGAAGGGAAGGGGAGTTGTTGGAGTGGATTATACCTATGCCGCCGAGTGCGGCCATGGATGACTCGGTGACGGTATCCATCGGGGAGGCTACGGCCGCTACGCAAGGGATGGAGAGGCTTATGTTGCGGGAGAGCTTGGTCGAGAGCTGGACGACGTCGGTGGGGAATTCGATATAGTGAGGGAAGAAGATGACGTCGTCGTAGGTGTATGAGACGCTACAGTACTGGTGATTGCAGATGCTGGAGTGATGGTTTTGGCCCAAATCACACAAGAACGTGGCGCAGTGGAATCTCAGCAGCTTGTTCCCATCCGCAATTTGTACTGGTGATTGACGGATTCTCTGTATTCTTCGAATTTGTTGAGTATTTTGGGGCTGTTGTGGATCTTTAGGACATGAGAGATGTTTGGATTAGGATTGAGGTTTACATGCCAACCCGTGGAGAAGATGATGCGGACAAGGTGAGGGTTGTGGGTAGGATCGGAGGTGGGTCCTGGGTTGAGATTGTAGATGATCACGGAGGAGTGGTGGCGTAAGGAGCGGGTGGAGGAAGCCAGGGAGGCCGTAGGGTGGAGGTGGAGGATGAGGAGAAGATGCGTTTGAGGAAAGTCCAAAGCTTTTTGGGTGTTGAAGACAGTTGGGAAGTTAGGGTTGAATGTGGAGAGATTAGCAGCTAGGATTAAGAAGATGGATGGGGTATTTTTGTCTTTAGCTTTTGAAGAGGGTAAAATAGTCTTTCTACTAATTTATATTTTACATTGTACAGTTTTTGTTTCATTCTGACCTTTTTTATGGATAAAGGCAACTGAGCTAACGCCAGGGAGGCTAACCCTCACAAAAAAAAAGTATGCGGGGCTTATCCCTAAAACCCAAAAAGCACAGGGGGGTTTCTCCAATTTTTCCCAAAATAAAATAAAAAATATCCTTCAAAAAAATAAAAATAAATAATAATAAGGTAAATGTACATACCTCAAGAACCAATGTTGTGACCATCACTGTGCAGACATTACCATCAACATTGACTTTATGACGCCTAACTTGCTCAAGCAATTGATGCATGGCGTCAGCAGGATGGACCAAATCACCTTCTTCAGTGCCCCAAAAATCAAATGACTCTGTCACTTCCTGTTAAAATAAGACATTCAGAATCCTATGAAAGCTTCTCCTTTTTCCTTGACAATTAAATTCGAAGGGTAAAAGGGAGATGAAATGTAGATCTTTAGGACTTAATATGTGTGAAGACAAGCATCTTTTGATTTGTATGTTTTATACAAATGAACAAAACCCAATCAGCTGGAGGTCAGCAAAAGAAAACTCAACTGACGCAATCTTATAACATTAAAGAGGATGAATACATGCAGAACAAACCTTAATAAAGGCTTCCGGATTAGGGCAATTCTGTTGCTTCGATAGCTTCAGAGTAGACAATGCTGCAGTCCGACCATCTCGACGGGCGACAGCCTTAAAGAACTCCAATAAATTTACTCTATCACTATTAGAAAGTTCAGCAGTCATGCCGACATCAAGGAAAACAACATGGGGTTTCGATTTAAAGAGGCGTTTTCGAGAAGACTTGCTCTGACCAACTCGGACAAGGATATTTCCAGGATGCATATCAGCGTGAATGAAGTTGTCCACCTGAAGGAAGATAAATCATGTATCAACACCAAAACTAGTAAATATTGAAGTTTCAAATAATTATTGCTCAACCTTTCTATTATCGTCAAACAAACGAAATACATTACCAATAAAACAAATCAGAAACACCATGGGCTTTACCTTATGTAAACTATCTATAATACAATTCTCAAATTTTGATTTGACACTATCTACAGTAAAATCAACTTTTAATCTCAATCTAAACATCATTCCCTTAATTTTCAATTCTCAATCCCCCCATTTTTCAATTCAAATTTTTCTAAATAAAAATAACTTTTATACTTACAAGCTTTTGTAAATTTAATTATAACATTTCATTTTTATAAACTCAATTAAGATATTTAGCTTTTATATTACTTACAATGTTAAATTTTCTAAGTTATTTTTTTCTTTCGAACACCGTGCCCCCAGGGCATACACATAATATATGTGTGTGTGTTGTGTATAAATATATATATATATATACATATACATATCAAAATGAGCAACCAACAATTACATCACAAGAGTATTTACAGCAACAACAACAAAGCCTTAATGATGAAAAATTAAATTTAAATTTAGATAAAAGTGAAACACATAATGCCCCTTTGATCTGAACTCAGTATCAGCTGGTCTAAGTCTAACATAATGTCTCTTCTGAATACTTCCACATCATGAAGCAAGCTTTTTGGGCTTATTGGCGGTGACGTGGGTCACACCAAATTGATGCACTCTTTTGTTACAGGCCTCTGTTAGAAAATCTGAAAAGGTGGGCGGATGCTAGCTCCCATTTGTATCATGTGATGTGCTGCATATGGAAGAAAGGAACAGAGAAGCTTTGAAGGTTTGGGGCTCTCAATTCAAATGTTCGAATGATCCAACGCAAAACGTATTGCATGATTGGCTGAACGAGGCACTCCCAGAATCTGTATATAGTTTGTGGTCTTTACTTTTTTACCAGGAACTTTAGAAGAACTTGTCAAATTCATATGTATATACTATATACAATAGAGATTGTTTCTATCTTTGCTCTACTTGTATACTTCAATTGTACAAGGGTTGCACCCCTTTGAAACCCTTCTAATACATTTTAATATATCGAATAGATATACGTTTGTCTGTGTAAACCGCCTCATAACATTGAAAGCAGTACCTTCCTATTGTCATCAAGACACCAACAACAATAATTATCAATAAAACTGGTTCTCCTCAAATTATCTTATGAATCTATGGCATGGAGATGAGCTTCAGATAACAAGACATGTTGCATGTTTATCTACTTAATTCACATATTATGCAACTTCTTTGGGACAAAATGAGAGTCAGAGTTGCAAAATGACATGCATCAGCATGCAGTTGACCTCGCAGTTAAAAAAAGAAGTTATCATCTAGTTCCGCTAGCACATAATGTTCCAAACTCAATGGTATAAGAGATCAGCAATTTGGGCCAATTATGTAGATATACGTACTTTACATAACCATATATCAAATCTACCAATCATCCAATCACTCGAAACTTTGAACTGGGCAAGTTTTGGGAATTTCATGACTGCCCTTCTCTTGCACATCGATTCTCTGTTTCTCCTTTTATATGTGAATTCTCACTATAGTTCCATTTTATTTTAGCTTTTTCACTGTATTTTCTAAATGAACCAATTGATAATTGAAGGAATAGAATTTTTTTTTTCCTTCAATTTATTGATAAAGGCATTTTGATGGAAGAGACATCAAGAAAATCCTACTCAAAGATCATTTTATCTTTTACATTTTAAATATTTCGTTAATGAAGGAGAGAGATACAAGAAAGGAACAAGGATTACTTAGACATAATCGTGCATCATGCACGACCTATCCTCAACCCTCCGACTGAAGAAGCAAACTTTCCATGAGCTTGCCACAAAGGGTACCCATCCGTCTATTATGCTCACACTTCATATCCAAACCTTTCGGGAGGTTCCGGAGCTATCTGCGATGATGGCATCCACCCTTACATGAAATGATGACACTTTCCTCTGTAAGAAAGACACTCCAGACTGAATTGACGACTTCTTAAGCAGAAAGTTATAGAAAAGTTTAAGCCCCACGCCTGCCCTTTAAGATCTAACATTGCCGATAATTATGTGTCCTAAAGAACAAGAAGTACCTAAGAGTACTGCAATCCTAGCTTTGTGCTAGGTGCAACTCATGTTTCTCACCACAGCATCCACCTTATCTCCTATACACAATAAAGGCTCAGCTGAACTAAGTATCGACTCCATAAGCACATGCTCTGGCACTAATGTTCAAGCCAAACAATAATTTGTAAGGTCTTAACAATGAAGGAATATCAATAACACACACTTATAGAGTAACAATATCTTCATGGAAAACTAGGTACAGCATCATCTTCTTCGACTGCAGCTACTTCAAACACAAAGTCCCACTGCATCACTAGTTAGAAGTCACCATTAACGTAAGGGATTCAATAATACAATGATTGTGCATTGCTAACTTAGTTTCAAACCTCACTCCAACTCTCTATTCTTTGGTGCAAAAAAGATCAGACAGCTATACAGATCAAGAGAATGTTTTTCTCATGGCCAATCACAAGAGATATGGCAGAATCTGCTCCCCAAGGCGATAGGATATGACAGTTTCGCATCCGACAACGAAATCTTTCCTTAAAAAGAAGCTCATATATGACAAGGTTTGATTCCAACAAAACTTATCTTTTGGTTTTGCAAATTAAAGCTAATCCACCAAACACAATAGGAACTCCTCGACATCAGTTCAACAAATCATAAAAAGCCAGCAAAGATGAGCTTCAGAAATCAGATACTCACAAATTAACAGAAACTCGGTCTCAAAGCAATAGCGAAGCACCTAGAGCTGTAGGTGAGCCGAGTTTGGCTCGACCCGATTTGCATGCACGGTCGGAGCAAGAGTTTGGCTCGACCCGAAACCTTAGACTTCTTGCTCCTACCTCACGAATAGCTAAGTGAACACGGTCGAAGAGCTCCAACTCACGAATAGCTCAACTTTTCTCATGAGCCGAGTATTTTGGACCCTTTATAAGTCCAGTTTGAGCTCGTGAAGCTTCGGCTAGACTGAAGCAATGGCGAGCTCGGCTTAAGCTCCAAGAAAACCATGCCCGGTATGGCTCATCTACAACCCTAGAAGCATCTATATGCTGCAGAAATAAAGGGGTTGGGAGCTATAAAGATTTGCGCACCAATCGCTAGCAATAGACCTTGACCTCCTCTCTGACTTTGCCCTTCTCCCCAACCATTCAAAAGAAAAGACAAAAGATGATACAACTATCATTCTCATTGCTATTTTCTGATGATGCTTAAGATATCAACCCACACCCTCATGCGAGGGGGAGGGGGAGTGGGAGGGTGAGGTGGTATGGATGATTTATTAGCAGGTAGGACGAAGTATACGAACTACAATGACATCATTTTTCCGTCATTCAAAGGTCTGATGCAAAGGATTTTGTCATTTGCTCAAAAATGTAGCGTGTCCAGAAATCTTCCTAGGAATGTAATCGCACAGACTATTACACAACGACATCAATCTAAAACTAGAGTTCAGGTGCAGCTCTTATTACTGTATTGATAGGTGAGATCAAGGCCAGAAACTCATAGTTGGAAATCATAGCTGATCACCAGAAATAAACATGAATAAACCACATTACGTAGGCGGGCACTACGTATGATCATCCTTAAGAGAAACAAATAAAGATTCAAATATTCAAGACCTAGCTAGTTCGTGTCAACATTAACCAATAAAAATAAAATTTGTACACCACCATCGGGTTTATATATAACTGCAAGTTGAGCCAACAATGGCACAATACCTACTTTATCCATAAGTAGTGCAAAGAAAGTGGCAGCAGATTATCAAACAAAAGAAATTTATTCAACCTCGATGAGTTTAAAGAAACAGGAGTAGTTATTACTACAAGCACTATTTAGTAATAAAATAAGTATGTTACCAGGAGCATCTTCAGAAGTGCATGAGTTCCAATGTGAGCAAGAGAACTTTTAAGTCGCTCGTGCCCTTCAAGATCGTCAACATAACGGGCAACACTTTCTCCTTGCTCAAATGTTTCCACCAAAACAGCAGGATGCACAAGTGGATATACGGGTTTTGGAAAAGAAACATCTTTCCATCTGCGGAAATTATAAATGAAGCGACTCAAATGGGCAGCTTCTCTTGCAAGATCAACTTGAGACATCATAAACACCGAAAACTGTTGTACACTTTCATCCAGTCTCAACCACTTCAGAGTCGGAATGAACTTCGAAAGCTTTGCTACTACATTAATAATATCAAAATCTCTTCTAATTGATTCACCTACTCCTGGGTGTCTAACTTTTACTGCAACTACCAAAGGCTTCATCTGCTTGCCACGATATCTGTACCTCAAAACAGCTCGATGTATTTGGGCAATGCTTCCAGATGCAACAGGTACCTCCTCAAAGTCATCAAAAATCTCAGAAAGCTTACGGCCAAAAGCCTTCTCAACAGTCTTCTTTGTGTAGGCAAAGCTATGTTCAGGAGCTTTAGTGTGAAGCTTCGAAAGCTCACTACATAAATCTCTAGGAAAAAGATCTGGACGAGTAGCTGCCCACTGGCCCCATTTTATGAATGCTGGACCTGCTCGTTCCAGTGTCTGATGAACAAGCTGAAGCCATAATTTTCTATACTTGCCTCCAAAATAATCTGCAAATGGGGCCAATGCTATACTAGGCGAGAACAAAAACGCCAAATAAAGAGCTCTTAGCAACAAGACTAGACCTTCGAATACCGAAAGGATTAATGAGACCACGAAAGCATGCCCATCTTCCGCCCGCATGTATAGTGTATTTCTTGGTTGGAAGAAATCTGGGCTTGTCCCTGATTGAGCCCATGCTACATTTCCACATGTTATAGCAAATATACCCGGAACAATCACATAAGAGCGGCTCAGTGCCAAGCTGAATGCTTGAGCAACCCGACTTATGGTAGAATAACTCTGCCCACTTGACGATGACCTGTGTGAAACTGTTTTCCAGGCAACAAGAGCATGATGTGCTATTGTGTTACAAGCTGGGATGGTGGAATATTTTTTGGTAGAAGAACTCTTGCAAAAACTTTTTTTGATTCTGGATGCCATGATTGAATCACATCCCCTACTAGGAAAGATACTTTGTGAATATAATCTGTAATGGGAGGAGTATAGCCCCGCTCTAATGAATGGCCCATAATTCCTTTCTTCTAAATGAACTCTTGTATGGCTTGTTCGAATGGTTTGGACGATTCTCTTAATATTTCCAACAGCCAAGAACCTGCATTCCGGATGACAAATTACACCAACTATAGTACATTTTACAACAAGAAAATCTGGGAGGGTCTTACATTTTTTTAATCAGAACTTCAGAAGTACAAATTACCAGTAAATAGGTGGGTTTCTCAAAGAGCAAGGACGGTCAAGAATTGGACAACACCAATTGCAGGTGGGATAAGCGCAAAATACTTGACATCAGGTAGATACGCTTTACATCTGTTTCTTTTGGATAAATATGGTGTTTAAATAAAAGATTAAGTTCACAGAGGTCTTTCACTTAGTTTCAACTTTCAAGCAAGGTTCTTTGTGAAAATGTATGACATGGAAAAGCGTAGCTTTATCTAACTCTCTGGTGTCTGCCAATCCTTTTTTCCTTTTCAGGGTGAAAAAATGTATTCCTAAGAGTAAAGAAGGTGAGTACATGAAGCATTTCGAAGCACCAAGGTAGCATAGCTCATATTAAATTCTATATCAACTCAATTATTTTTTGCATAATGCTGTCTAACTAACGGCATACCTATTCTTTCAACATTATAGGTTAAAGATGACCATGCAGCGAATGCTACTATATGCAGAATAAAAAACAAAGAAAATTAAAATTTGATTTTATTATATTCCCACATCCCCCAAAAATGAGGGTCAAACTTTGTTCCAACATTTTTGGGAGAAGGAAATATAAATATTTTTAATGAGGAAATAACGAGATAGTCATCAAAATTACAAAATTTATAGGTTTACATACGAACATCCCTTTAAAAAAAATTTACGTCCCAGTAAAAAATCAAAAATCTTTAACCCAGTTCAATCCTAAAAAGAAAAAGAAAAAAGGGAATGACCAACAAATTGTAGGAATCAAATACAGCAACATTAAGCGTACAAAACCGAAACCCTAATAGGAGATGGGAAACGCAATAGATACCTTGACATGACGATAAAGACGATGAGGGATTAGAGAAGGGATTGGGGCTATTGTGCGGAGGAGGTGGTGCGCTACCGCGAGCATTTTCTACAGGTGGGTATTGTTACCTTGTCGGTCATCTATCTAAGAGAAGATAGTCAGAGGATGCCACCGCCGTCGTCGTCTATGATCTGCATCTACGCGTCGTTCTGACAAAAGCCAAGCTTTGTACGTACCAGTTTGGTAATGGCGGCGATTTTGGGGAGGGAAAAAAGGGCTCGACTACTTCGTCCGGCAAAGCTTGAAATTGCGTTTTATTTAATTTTTTCGATTTTTCTATTTTATTTGTTTTATTATTTATCTCTCTCTCTCTCTCTCTCTCTCTCTCTCTCTCTCTCTCTCTCTCTCTCTCTCTCGTGTGTCTAATCGCTATTGGGGTGTTTTTCAAGACTTTTTGTGAAGAAATTCTGGAAGGAAAATATACAAATGCAAGGTCTATAGGGTTATTTTGGGCTATGACTTGGGTATAAAGAAAGGGCAAAGTTGACAATTACAGAGTTCAAGCTAAAAAAAAAGAAAGGGAAATGTGTTTCATTCTTCATATGTTTTCCATTTGAGTTTGGGGCCCTCTTAGCTTTGATCATTTCCATTAATTGTTAATCAAACTTTCTCTTAAATTTCAATTGGTTAAATTGAGCTCTGCAAACTAATTCCTAGGTTGACGTAAGTATTGATTTTGCCGTTAGTTGTGTTGCAGTTAGGACCTTATCTTATAACTATGGACAATTGCTCTTTAAAATATTATCTTAATTTAAATTAAATTAAACTTTTGTTTTTTTTTTAATTTTATAAAAAGTATTAAAATATTGTGAAACATATTACAAATCATGATATATCAAGCATGAGTCATGACCTTTCAAACAGTCATGATATACGACAAATAGTCATAATATACGACTAAACATTTATGATACAGTTCATTAGAACTGAAAATAGATATGATGACTCAGCAAAACACAACTCAGCCTTTAAGATCTCGAGAAAGAATCAAAAGGATCAAAAAGTTTCTAGAAAAATACACGATATCAAGATGTAGATCTCCTCTAAGAAATCATTAAAAAAATATAATTCACTGAAGGAGATAAGAAAACATGATAATAACGAGAATTGTTGCCATCTCGCTCGCAAGCAAGATCCAACGTACCCAAATGTTCGCAGGGTAAATTGCTATTTCTCGGTTAAAATGGTCCTGAACTCCAAATGTTAGAGAAGGGAACTGGCTTTCGATGCGAATGTCCATTCGGACGTTTCAAATGGTACATTTTTATGTCTTATAATATATTTTTTTTTTGCCCCAAAGAGGCATGGAAAGGGATCAAACCTGAGACATTATACACGATAAAACCAGCTCTACCACTGAACCACCCCTTGGTTCCCTATCTTATAATAAAATATATATCAATTTGTCAAAAAAAAAAATAAAAAAAAAGTGTCAAAACCGAGATAGTTATTTTGAAAAAACTGTGAGCAAATTTTAAAAATAGGCGTCCGCACCTGCGAAACAAAACCGTCCGTACCATAGTTGGCTCCCTAGAGAGGGGTCCACCGCAAGGGCAGTCAAGCATGTCAACTCAGCCGCATTATTCTCAAAGTTCCAATTTGTGTATCCAAAAATCACTCATCCTTATTTATTTCGACCAGAAAAATATGAATTCAAAATCACTTATTTACGCACAAAGAGCAGGCTCTCGTATCTACATCCAGAAAATTCAATGTTACAACCGAGCAGCGATCAACTAAAAGAGAAATCTCCCTTGCACGGCTATATTTGCTTGTCAGCACCTCGCACGCACACTGTCTGCATACACCAACCAGCAACTCCACTATGAAATACTTAAAAGTTCTGTACGCCTACGAAGGATTTATCCATCTCAGAATTACTCTCTGGAATGGAAGGGAAATAAGAATACTTTTTGGAAGGCCTTCTTGTTGACTGGGGTTAACGATTCCATATGAGCTTGAAAGAAGTCACTTTCCAGTAAGCCAACCAGAGGACGGGAATAAGCCTCCCATTATGTGCAATCTCTCCCGACCAACCTGTCGGATAATTAAACAATGAATAAATCGATGAAACACCAGTGCTTCTGTCAGTTGAACCTGCGGGTCCCTGAGGATAGAAGGTAGATGGACAAGGTGCGTTTGATTTATGTAAATTGATATCCTCTTTAAATCCAAGAACATTGCAACTGATAGTACAAAGGGCTGGAATGACCGGTTAACAGTATGTTATTAGCGCCAATATACGCCTTAGTAGAAGACAATATCATACCAAAACCTGACCTGCAAGCAACCAAAAACACAAGAATTGGATTACCAATATACCTCGATGAAGACCACTAAAATGAACAAAGTCAATTACCTCGCTTGATGTCAAAGTATCCCATCCAAAGAGATTGTCATGTTTATGGGAAGTAACATGTCAACTTGGACCTAGTGCTGATATTTCAACTGGCCGTTCCGAAGATAAATAAAGTTAACTGGTCATCGCCTTGTACATAGAGTCAGTTTCCCTAGTCAAAAATTTTCACGAATTGACAAATCATGGTTATGTTACAGTAGCCCCTTTCCCCACCTCAAGCATATCAGTAGTACGAGTTGGATTGGACAAAGCAGCAGTATCAATTACCAGGAGCGATGAATATTTCTCAAGAAAAATTCCTGCAACATTTCTTTTGTGAGTCAAACATGTTGATTAGCTGCCTTGCTAGAAAGAAGCGGCAGACACTTCTGTTTTGTTACTAAATTAGCAGAAGACCAGAATATGGGCATGCATAATGCGGTGATTGGCAGATTTTGGTTCTTATTTATCCACCCTGCAATCCTCTACACTCGATGTCCTTAACATAAACAGAATTATAAAAAAATCGTAGAATTTAAAGTAATAGGATCATCTAGAAAATTAATGCAAGAATGAAATATTTGCACAAATTGCATCTAGAAGTATATTATTAATTGAGTGAAATACTAACTAGTTATAGTTAAGTCTCGCAATTTGGGTTAAATGGGTTGAACTACAATAAATAACATGTTTTAATGGGTTTAACCTATTATAACTCAGTTAATTAACCGATCAACTCAATTGTGTAATAAATGAGTTGAGTTAAACTCGAATTAACATGTTGGATACTCTTTCGCGCAAAAAAATATTTTTCACATTCTAATAAAGAAATTTGTAATTAAATGGGTTTAATTGGTTAAGTTGTTTAACATATTAAAACGGGTTAGAATTGGTTAATGTGCCGGGCCTAGTTGCAATCATTTTTATTGCACATGTATGAGAACATTTTTCCACTCGAGTTACCATTTGGAGGAAACTACTAATTATAAAGAAATAAAATATCATAGTAGTAATAATAAGAAAGTACTCTATAATGCCCTGGCTGTAAATGGATGGTATTTACTCAAATCCAACCCATTAGTTATCCGTAAATTGGTTTTTTCCACTCGAGTTACCATTTGGAGGAAACTACTAATGATAAAGAATTAAAATATCATAGTAGTAGTAATAAGAAAGTACTCTATAATGCCCTGTACCTAGGGCTGTAAATGGATGGTATTTACTCAAATCCAACCCATTTAGTTATCCGTAAATTGGTTAAATAGTTAAATGGTTTATTTGTATTTTTTACTCGATACAAATTCACTTTAAGCGGATGGAGCTCCTAACCGATCAAATTAAAATTTACTCCATTGGACCAATATGAAAATTGAGACCTCAATCTCAAGGTGGATAGTGGGGGAAATTAGTTTGGCTTACAAGCAGCCCCTCTACAATGGCTAGATACCAACAATCATTTATGGACTTCGGGGTGGGCCTAGTTGACCCTAGTGCTTGGAAGGCAGGTAGGCGACAAGTACAGGGCTTTTCGGGCAAGTGTGTTTCAAATAGTATAAGATCGAACCTAGCTTTATATGTAGAGCACAATACTCTTGGGGTAAGGTGTTACACCGCAAAAGATGTGTCACGATTCGAGAGCCACTACAGGAGCCCCTATGAACCACCTCTTGAGTCCTACTTTGCTCGTTGGTGCAATCTTGGTGATTATTAGACGCAACATTGATTAGGACGTTAAGGATTTAAATGGGGTTATTGTGACACCCCATCCCGAGATTAAATAGATGGGGAAATTAGCGTGGCATATAAGTGGCCCTCTACTACAGGTGTGTACCAACAATCATTCATGGACTTTTGGGTGGGCCTAGTCGACCTAGATGTTCAATCGTCCGCTAGGCAGCAATAGGCAGCGATTTAGGGTGCTCGGATTTCGGGCGGGGAAGTTACAAAAAGAAATGTTATGTTGCAGAAACACTACATCATGAGGCAGGGGAAATACAGAACTTGATTAGGATAGAGATAGGAAGAAACTAAGCCAGGATACCATGCGATTTGAAAGTTATCAACGTTCCAATTATTCAATTCATCAAAGTCTACCTATTCTGTTATATAGAGCATTTATATAGGCTGAAAGATTCTGGATCATATAAAAAGACAATTCCTCCTAATTAATATATATATATATATATATATATATAGGGGCACGTTCCAATGAGAACCTAAATAAATAGGAACTATAGGAATCAATCTTAGTCATTGAATTAGAAAAAATAAACAGCTGAGATTTAATTAAGTGTGAACGCAATTTATTGAACAACAAGGGTAATAGTGTCATTGTGCTAGATGTGAACACAACTATTTATTTTTCACCTTAAACGTTAAATGCAAATATCTCATTATTTATAACTCTAAAATAAAATCTAAAAATATGTACGTGCTCGTAATTAAATTTTCTTTTAAACAAGATTCATCATCAATATGTTCTAAGTCAGTAGCATACCCCAAGCGACAGTTCAAATTTATTGCTATGATTACCAATAATCAAAATAGCTCCTAAATACACTGATGGGCCTGGAGACCCTGGACTTGCACATTATACATTCAAAACTACAGCCGTTTGGTAGTTTATTCACTGAGCAGAATACTGCATCAAACATTACGAAGCACAATAATGTGAAATTGGTAGTGTCAAATGCTATCCCTACCATGATGTAAAATCCATATATCATAACAAAAACTACAGATTTCAGTCTGAATATGCTACTTACTCTGCATGGGAAAGGCTCTGGATTTCATCAATTGCTGCATTAATGCTATGGAGAGACATTTTCTTGACCTGATAAAACATTAACTGCTAGTGAAATTCACTTCGCCAGAAAAGTTATTGGATAGACTCAATCTTTAAATAGTAGGAATGTTAACCTCAAGCATTTTTTCTTTCGCTTTGTGATTCGCAGGAAGTAGACAGAGTTCATCAGTCACCTTAAAGCACTCTGAAGCACTTTCAGGGGAGATGAATCGCAATACCACATTTACGCACGACTGCACATAAATGGAATATATACATAATGGTTGGGGCAAAATTAGTTTCTTTTCATTTAACTACAATTATGCAACCAGAATTTGGGAGTTACAGGTGATCTGATATGGACAATCAAAATCAGGAAATCACTGTTGAACTATATTGAAATGTACTACCTTAAGTCTCCTGATTTGATAAGGACAACCGGCCGGAATGATGACAGCCTCACCAAGGTGTTGCTCTATTGTCCATGGTTCAACATCTGGATGGAACATAAAACAACTCAAACTAATTTATAACTAAAATGAGGTGCCCGGGTATAAATTTTAGTTACCGAATTCCTCCTTAAGCCTCAACTTGTGGATAGCATCAAGGAAGTAGCGTTGATCGAGGATTGGATGAACAACCTGCAGCAGAATGTAAATCTAAATACATAATCTCAAGTCTCATCAGCATTAACTCTTGGTAGAGACTCCTCCATTCAACTAAATTATATACCTTTTTGGGACAACCGTATGCCTGGTTGAACTCATTAGCATACTTTTTAAGGTACTCTACAAGCTTTGGAACATCTTCCCTGTGGAAAATATCCCACTGGGCTCCACAAATTGAATCAGCCACTAGTTTACCTAAACCTGAGCTTCCTTCATCATCCTCATTGTCTGTGTCCTCACAGCTTTGATCAGTTCCATCTGAGCAAAGTACAGAAGCCTCGGAGTCATGTGAGTCACCAGAGTACACAGACAATTTAGCGACCCCATTAGGTAAACTGTGCAATCTTTCTCCATCTAGTACAATTGACCCTTGAGTGTCTTCACTGTGTAAGGATGATTTTCCATTCACTTCCTCAGTTGACTTCTGATTAGTAGTATTTTGACTTGGCTCTTTGTAGTTATTCATTAGAATCTTTATATTATTGAGCTGTTCCTCAGTAATAGAAAGATCTGTAGTATGTGCAAGGATATTAACCTGATGTCAAGAATTAATGAGAGTAAACAGTATCATTCACTGAATATTAAAACAAATATGTAACTGAAAGGTAGTTTGAGAAAAGTAAACATACCACATCATATGAGTCATAACTTATATTGGTTAAAAAGTCAGGCTGCATAATTTCCTCGGGGCCACCATATGAGATATATATACAAGGACCTAATTCAGGTTTTGCAATTTCATGAGGTAATTTCACTGCTAGGTTTAGAAGACCTGACAAAGGATTTACGTACTCTTGAAGTGGTAGAGTTCGCATTATCTCTTCATAATGGTCAGAAAACTGTTGTCGAAATAAACCAGACGAGAGCCAGACTTTGAATTTGACCGTCTCATGACACACATTTGCATGCGTCTTCCCTTCCAGTGATCCCATAAATATCTGCTTCATACCAATTTCTACCTGTGGCAATAGATATAAGTAAGAACGCATTCCACATGGAGAAAATAGAGACAGGCAGAAAGCAAACTGACCTCGCACCAATCCAAGCACTTTGTTTCTTTAAACGCTTCCTTGTCATTTTTAGACTTGGCACTCATTTCAAGATACGTAGAGAACATGACAACTGGATCCCAACTCAAGTCTGATGTACTTTGGTGGAGATTTCGAAGTATAAGAGGGTGGCCTTTGCCCCAGTGTTTCTGAAAGTGTTGAACACTTTCATCTTGAAGATCTTGTCTAGAGGGAAAAAACAGAACATTCTCATTTTTATCCTCTCCTGTACACAGAGAGCAAGGAGCATCCAATGGTTTTGGCGAGCCATAGTTGCAGACTACATCTTTTGCTCTTGCTTCCAGCTGTTGAGTCCAACCAAAGGGGGATTGACATAACAACTCAAGGATGCTCTCACCACAACCACCGTAATTTTTAGGGGGGCAATTTATACTACCATCATCACAAGCTTTCCATTTGGGAAAAGCTTTCCTTCTATCATGGCTGATTAATTCAATTCTTCTAATATTCCCTTTATGCAGGTTTCCGTCGCGGAACTCCTGACAGCAACTTAAGCAAAGACCGTAGGAACAATTTGAGCAGCTTCTATGGAAATCCACTATGGAAGTTTTGCAATAACTGCTGCTCCAAAAGTCAAATCGCACACCACCAGATGTGGCAACACAATAATGTCATTTAGATTTCTCAAATGCTTTGAAATTTCTCCAGCAGTAATAAATCTATTAAATTAAACGTACCAACAATGCAGCTTCTTGTGGTCTACATCAGCAAGTTGGATATGCACCTCAGTATCCTCCCTTCCTGTTATAAGTAAATACGATTTAATAGAAAATAAGAAAACAGTAGAAAAATAGGAATAACGAGTTTTACCTTTTATTTTAGCTTCTACTTTCAGTTCAATGCTCTTTTCTTGATTTATTTGTTCCAATAAAGGAAGAAGCATATCGATCAAATAATGAAGAAGCTGAATTCTGTCAACTTTCTTTTTATCCCTGAAAATCTCCTGAAATACGGATGAATTGTGGAGTAAATTCATCAGCTAAATAAATAATGAAATTCACGTTCCTTTTTGATCCATTTAGCAAAATCTTCTCCAGACCTTATTTACAATCTCTTTAGATTGATTTGCAGCGCAGGTCCTGCAGCTGCAAGTTCCACGACAAACTGGACATTCTCTCTTAACTTCTTGCTTATCAAAATACCTAGATCCATTCAATAGTCAAAAGTTAAATCTCTTGTCTGATTTTGACCCTTGGCAAAGGAAATGACAGATTCAACCAATAAGCATAGAGGTAAAAACGTATTTAACGGTTTCTAACTAACTGAATATTGTCCGCAATCAAATATGTATTAATACAAATTTAAAAACGGACTGGCACTAGTTGCCACCTCCATCACTCATTATTTGAAAACTCCCTACCAATATTAATCCACATCATGATTAAGATATCAAGTTCAAACAAAGATATCAAGTTCAAACATATTAATATATATGCTGTCCAAATAACCAAAAAGGGCATATAAGATATACTATTTATCAATTATGTCATGCTACTGGACAAATCAATACAAATTATATAAAGATAAATCTAGAAAAAAAGAACAGAACTAAAAAGAAAACACAAGGTATAAGACGCACCGCTCTTGGATACAATCAACGCAAAAGAATTGCTTTCGACAACTCGAACACTTGATGAGAATCCGATAACTACTCTTCCTACACCAATGACACTTCTTTCTCTTCTTCACCACATTCCGCGCACATGGTAAAACCTAAATAGAAATAAATTAGTAACACCTCAAAATACCCTGAATCTAACACAAAGGAACACAAATTGATCAAAGGAAACAACCTGCATTGTACAAAATGGAAGAGGCTCAATGTTCTTGGATCTAAAGCACCTTGTCAGAGAATCAGAAACCGACCCACCACTAGAAACACCTACCTTAACATTACAAGAAACACCACCACCTACATTGTGAATTCTTTGAGGAGATGATGTGGGTGGCGAAATCGCCATTACTCCGTAAGGAAGTTCCCTCAACAAATCCCCCTCACTCTCTCTCTTCAACTGTCTTTCCTTCTTTTTTTCTACCTGTCTTTTCAAGAACCCCCTGATCAGTTCCAACTGCAAGTCACCCCTTTTCAATTTCATCTTCTTCAGAGCTTCATCAAGTGCTTCTGACACATCAATTGTTCTTGCTTTTCTCTTCCTTTTCTTCGATTTTTGAGGTGGGTTTGGGGATTTGTGGGTCCCCTTTGCCCTAGAATCATGAATTGGGGCCAAAGATTCTTGCTTTTTGGTGGGATTCTTGTTGGGAGCCTTTCTTTCTAGTTTGAGAGAGTCTGGCACTTTTATTCGGTGCTGGCGGTGGCGGCCTTGTAAGTAGTGAATCTCACAAAGCTTTTTGTCGTCAGCGACACGCCGTGTGCACCTCCATTGCTTCCCGTCTGTCCTCTTGCATCTCAGCTCTTCCGGCAATTCTTCCTTCTCAGCCATTCTTAAACTGGTTCTTGAAAGCGATGGAAAACTGAATTTTGGAATAGGGTTTAAACCTGGTGGGTGATTAATTTATTGTGGCATTTCTGTTGAGAGGAAAAATTGGATTTTTATTTTTATTTCTTCTCGGGAAACTGAGGGAAAATTTGGGGTTGGCGGTGAGTTGTAGCAAAGGAAATCGGAGTAGGGTTTTTGGTGGGTATTTATTGCGTAATTGAGAGACGGAGAAAGATGCAGTGAGCATCTAAAAGAAGATATCTGGACTCGCTGTATGGTGTGTGTGTGTGTGTGTGTGTGTGTGTTTTGAGAGAGAGAGAGAGAGAGAGAGAGAGAGAGAGAGTCCAAGATTGTGTTGGATGCTTCAAAATCCTACACTTTGATACAAACCATGGGTGCTGTGCAATTCTTGTGAGCTTTTATGCATACAGATATTCTGTATCTATAATTTCTCTGCATTTTCTTTTCTCTTTTGATAAATATAATTTCTCTGTTCATGAAGGATGAGTGATAGCAATCCGATTACGCATACTTCTTCCGTTACTTTACACGAAAAGATTTCTCGTACTTCGTGTACTTCTATAATTCAAAGTCGAGACCACGTTTGCGGAAATTGGTTGGTTAATTTTGGTTTGGTTTTTGGCTAGCTGATGCTGCACTTGTCTGTTACTGTTATGTTTATATCATCATGCAGATTAATATTAACTTCTAGGAAAAAATGTTCCGCATGCACAAATTTACAAGGTAATAATGATTCAAGGTTTTAATCATTCTGTAAAATGTACCATTTCTGCAAAAAAAAAAAAAAAAAAGGCAAGTGGTTGCACGAGTAAATGTGCGCGATCAGGAATTTAGCATACCATATGTGATGCTGCAATGATCAGCTGCTGAACGGCGTCGGGATATCTGGCCTGAGTCGAGGTTCATTTCCATTTCAATATGTTTTATTGGGCTCAATAGCACGAGAAGTCGGACATGTTTCTTGCTGACTTGTGATTTACTTAGTTTATCGTAATCGTCGGATGAGCATGCTGTATTCTTTTAACCACAATGTGATTGTCTTTTCTTAAGCTTATCCGTATTTTGGTTTGGTCGTGAAAGATTATGTATATCATTACACCTCCCCGCAACTAAATTTCAAGTTATACTTGAATATGCAAAACCATTACTGGTGAATTTGGACGGTTGGTTTTTTTTTGTGTGATTTTGAAGAAAATTGAATTTGGAAAAAGTTGTTAGTTTTGAAAAAAGAGAGAATATTTTAGGAATAGCAGTAATATCCGTATGAGAGAAGGGAGATATGAGAAAGAAAATTTGTATTGGAAAGATTTTTTTTTTTTGTATTGGATAGAGAAAAAAAAAGGAGATATGAGAGATAAAAGTTGTATTGAAAAAAAATAAATAAAAAAATTTAAATAATTAATATAGGTTGATAGGGATATGATAAAATAGTAGATCATATATATATATATATATATATATATATGAAATAAAATCTAGGTAGTGAACAAGAATAAGAAAAAATGTGTTACTAGTATCGTGAAAACCAATCCGGCAAACTTGCCCTACATTTGTATACATCGTTGCTGCACCGCAGTTGAATCACGTAACCCTAGAACATAATCCAATGATCCTAGAACAATTTGAATGTTAAATTTCAATTTTATCCTAATAAAATTTGGATTGTATTATAAAATTATATTCGATCTCATATCCGCCCGCTACAGCGAAGTGCAGCAGAAGTTTTGTATCCATTTACTTGTACTAATGAGTTCAGCTCATCGAGCGTTCTGAGTAGCTGTTTGATTCCACTTGTAAATTATATCTTATAATAGTAGAATTGAGCTCATTTGTTCATGTATGAATATAGTTTTTTGTATTTTAAAAGTTATATTTCTTTTTACTCCTAATTCTTTTGAGTCACTTAATGATTGTTAGTCTTTCTTCTTCATAAGCTGCTTGAAATATTAACGAACATTAACAATTTTTGCTCTAAATTATATGAAAATATTGAAAAATCTATGCTTTTAATTACTTTAGCTGCAATCTAAAATTAAGGGTATAATTTTTTATTTTTTTTTGAACATCGTGCTATATCACGTTTTTATAAAAAATCGTTGGAACAGTAAAATAATCTAATATTTGTAAACGGTAAATATTAATTAATTTATTTTTCTCTTTATTTTTAAATTTTTATACTACGGTTAACACAACTAGAAAAGGTGATCAAGCCCATCATAGGGGTGGAAATTGGAACGGAAAATTCCGATTTTTGCCGATTCCGATCCAGAAGTTTCCAATTTTGGAATCAAATTTCTTTCATCCGATTTCCGAATTTCCGATTTCCGATTTTTCCGAAATTGTTTGGATTGGAATTGGAATTAGTTTTAAAAATTTTGGAAATTCCGAAATCC
>JAOWAN010000001.1:18409780-18420338 GCA_028566635.1 Lobelia cardinalis | reverse complement strand
AAAATATTCGTTCCAAAATCGGAAATTTTCGGATCGGAATCGGCGGAAATCGGAATTTCCGATCCGATTTCCACCCCTAGAGATGAACAATTTACATATGGTGTCTCCAATTACTTCCCCCAATTAAATTCAATTTTTACCAAATACTAGTATGCTATAATGTCTATTTAATATGATGAGATTATATATAAGAAACTTATTGATTATTTATCTGATAATTAATTAATATTTTGATGATTGAGTTTTTAATGTCTCCAACATAATAAATAAATAATTGTTCAAAAATTAATTATTAATTAATTGACAAAAAAATAAAGTCGAAAGATCTTTCTAATTAGGAACGGAGGTATTAATTTATATCTTTTCAAGTTTCATGATAACATTTCTCAAATGTAAACTCATGTAATTAACTATATTAGCTTTTTCTTAATTATTATACATAGATTACCCTCTAGCTAGCTAGCTAGCTTACTAGATCTCTTTAATTTTAATTTTAATTTATGCTAATTAGAAGTAGAGAATTAGGAAATATGATTTCTATGTCTATTTTATAAGCTAGGAATCTTTGCACTGATTCAGATGATCGCATCAATAATTAATTAGGAGTCCAATCATGAGGAGGAGGAGGAGGAGGAGAACAGAACAGAAGGCCTATTTTTCTTCAAACAGTTGTTTAACTGTAGTTATCCCGTTAGTATACCGACTGTCTAAGTATTTCTTATTAGAACTGTTCATTTTTTTCATAAATATACATAAAGATTATAAATTATGTACATAACATGAATATGAAATACACATGAATTATATGATTATCATGTTCATAATCATTATTTAAATTTCATATTTATATTATATACATCATTCATAAACCTCATGTATATTCTTAAAAAAAATTGACACACCTAATAAGAAGTGTCTAGACACTTGGTATAATTATAGGTAGTTACCACTTGATTAGCGATTGTCAATTTTCTCGTTTGTTCATTGTCGGGGAACATTGACAACAACTACTTGTCGCAAGTGTTTAGGTAATTCTTACAAATTTGAAATTTCTGTCTCAAATTAATAATATTTTATTTTTTATCATATAATTTTTAAAAATAACATATATTTTAAATTATTTTAAATTTAGAGTATTAAATTTTTAGAATAATTTTTTAAATGATTAAAATAAAATTAAAAAAATAAAATAAAAAATAAAACATCATTTGAAACAGAAAAATTCAAACTTAACCACATCAGTACTGATCCTAAAATCTAAGCTATATAAGCATTATTAGTTTTGTCAAAAAGTCATACAATAACTATTAACCCATGAGCGAAACTCTAACCCTAACCATCAT
Organism: Lobelia cardinalis; assembly: GCA_028566635.1. NCBI lineage: Eukaryota > Viridiplantae > Streptophyta > Magnoliopsida > Asterales > Campanulaceae > Lobelia > Lobelia cardinalis. The sequence goes on along the minus strand of JAOWAN010000001.1, from coordinate 18,418,995 downwards.
TATTAGCATTTATCGCTTCTCTCTCCATTAATATAGGATGCTTGATCGCCAATATATATGATCGAAAGAAAATTGAATTACTCCTTTTGATCTTGGTTCGATCTGATTTCAACTTTTTTTTTTTAACAATTATTATCACTGCAACTTTATAAAGTGGACAAAAAAAAATTGGAAGTTTTTTTTTTTCGGAAAATAATATTATTTACAACAAAATTTGAATTAATAAAAAAATTAATTATTCCACACTAATTATTTAAAGAGTTCGAGTTTTCTGTTTCAAATGGTGGTTCATCTTCAATTACATATATTATAACTTTAATCCCAATACATTAAAGGCAAAAAGAAAAAGAAAAACCACTAAGCGCAAGACAGAGACACTGCACCTCCCATCTTCGAGTGAAAGATGGATTAGCAAAAGAGCAAATGAATTCTCAGATGACCCTCATTCGTCTAAAAATTGAATTCAGCACTATAAAACCTGATCATCTGTAACAATGATCGAACGTTTCGAAAATCAATCACATGCAAGCACAAAAAGCTAACGGAATTATCCGACACCGTTAAGAATATAACTACCCAAAAATACATGGGAGCAGAAATTCTATTTAATTACATATATCTAACCATTGCAGTTAATAGGATCCACGAAATTCTAACGTTTTCTGATAATGGCAACCACTGAGAAAAAGAAAATAATCAATATATGTTTTGTGTGTTTAATGTTGTCGATGCGTCATAGATAACTGGAAGAGAAGAAGACGAAGAGTTTTTTTGACCTAAGAATATTATTGGTATAAAAAGGGCGGTAGAGAGAAATTTAGGTGCGACATTTAGCACCATCCTTTAAAAAAGATAAGTATCCTATTTAATTAGAGTTTAAGATATTAGGGTTATAACGAGCCGAAAAAAGTTACAGTCTCGAAATGATTTAAAATTCGCACGAGACTTGCGAAACGGGCCGAGGAGTCAAACTCAGCACTCCTCCAAGATGTAAGTCGAAATTTGGTCATCAGAGGTTGTTTAGGGGCCAAAAACGGCAATTTAGGATGTGTTTAGTTGAGTTATTTTTGGAGTTTTGGTTCCAAAAACTACTATTTTTTTCGTTCACTTGATTGGTTTCAAAAACCATGGTTTTCTCTTTCATACCTACTAATTTTACTTAGCCCTATACCCACATTTATATCCTATCAAATCATAACTAACACTCTATCTCTTTCTTTCTCCAATCATTTAATTTAATTTTTCAAACTTTTAAGGGTAGTATGAAAATTAATTAAAATAAAATCAAAAACCATAAAACCATAAAAAACATACAAAAAAAAATCAAACCTAACAAAAAACCAATCATCCAAACAAATTCTTACTGTTTTCGGGAACCAAGGGATAGCTCAGTGGTAGAGCCGAGCTTTACAGTATGTAAGGTCTCAGGTTCGATCCCTTTTCATGCCCCCTTGGGGCCCCAAAAAAAAAAAAATTCTTACTGTTTTCCGAATTTTAAATATTTATTTTTGAATTTATATTTTTTTTATTTTAAGCCCTTTAGGGTTTTTTGAAAACTATTTAAGTGATGTACAAGCCGTTTTGGGCTTCAGTTTTGACTTTTGAATTAAAATGTGAAACGAGAAACTAGAGTTTCTTCATTCTTTCGTTCCGTTTCTCTTGGTTCGATCATTCTTGCACGATTTTGGCATCATTCTGCAGTTTCCCCCAACGTCTGCAGGAAAACGCCCCTTCCTCAAATGAATCCAGTCTAGATCTCCCTCCTGATAGATAACCTTCTTCCGCCGCTTATCAGCTTGCAGCTTGTACCGACTATTCTGCTGGATAATACGGCGTCACACCTGCTCGTGTAGCTTCTGAATCTGCTTAGCGTGTTCCTCCGCATCAGCACTAAATAGTCCAATGATAGGAATATGCACCAAGTCGAGAGGGGTGATGGGATTGCGCCCGTAGACAATCCGAAATGGACTTGCCCGTAGTCCTTCTCTCTGCGACTTATCATTATAAGCAAATTCCTTTGTGCCAACAGCAAGTCCCCACTGACGTGGACTATCACCAACCAAACTGCGTAATAAATTTCCCAAGCTCTGATTGACAACCTCTATTTGCCCATCTGTCGGCACGTGGTAGGAGCTACTCTAGTGAAGCTTCGAGCCCAATTTACGCCACAAAGTATGCCAAAAATAACTAACGAACTTCACATCTCGATCTGAAGTAAGAGATTTAGGAGTACCGTTAAGATTAACAATCTCCCAAAAATACTGTTGTGCTACCTGCGTCGCATCAAATGTTTTGGTGCAGGGTACAAAATGCGCCATCTTCGAAAAACGATCTACCACAACCATGGGGGAACCAAGGGGTGGCTCAGTGGTAGAGCTGGGCTTTACAATATGCAAAGTCTCAAGTTCAATCCCTTTCCATGCCCCCTTGGGGCGAAAAAAAAAAAGATCTACCACAACCGTGGTCAAATCTTTCTATCTCTGTGTCCGCGGTAACCCCAACACAAACTCCAAGCTAACATCTTCTCACGGAGTTGCAGGAATTGGCGAAGGCGTATATAAACTTGTATTGCTGTGACGAGTTTTGGCAACATGACAGATTCAACAACACGCAACAAACTTAGCCACATCGTGATCCATCCTTGGCCAATAGAAGTGAACAGAAACCAATGTAAGAGTCTTGTCCTGCCCAAAATGACCCGCCACATCGCCTCCGTGAATTTCAGAAATAATGGCCTCCCGCAAGGAACATAAAGGAATACACAAAATGTGGATGAGCGAGCAACCGTCTCCAAAGCTAATTTCTCCACCATGGTTGTAGAAACCACGTTCTCGCAGTTACACCCATCAATAATCACATTACACACCTTCCGTTTCGTTGTGCACTTTGTATGAAAGATGTTGTGTCGCAACCATTGCTCCTCCTTCGCAACTGTTACATTAAGCATACGGCGAACTACGTACCAAGGCAAACCCTGGTCCGCATATACTATCTCTGCGTGCTCATCCAACTCTGCGCCCTCACCTTCAGATTCATCGAATACAGGCATACCATATCTTCACCAATGAATGAAATAATCTGTCGATTTGGACAATCAGCCTGCATATGACCGAATCCTTGACATTTGAAACACCGAACAGGAGGCCGTGCCCTCGAACCAATTCTGCAGGTTTCCCCGATTTCACCGTAACTGGTGGCTTTGTTGCTGATGCCGCTGCTGGCTTAACGGAATGAGTACCAGAACAACTGCTAGAGCCACGAAAATTTGTAGAATTCCTGCCCGAACACCGACTCACGTCCTCCTTTCCTTTCAACAGTTTCTCAACTTTCAGAGCAAGCCGACACACATCCTCGTATGACCAGAACTGTTGCAACTGGACAACATCCGAAATATCAGTACAAAGCCCCCTAAAATATTGAGCAATCATTTGCTCTTCCTCCTCTTCGACATCAAAGTGCATCAGCAAACGATCAAACTCAATAGTAAATTCCTCTACAGACAATTTTCCCTGCTTACAAACATGGTAATCAATAAAGGCCTCCTGCCTATGATGCTCGGGAAGAAACTTCCTTCGCAATAATTTTTCATCTTCTCCCACGTCTAACTCTTGGAATTGCCATCCCTGGATCACTGTTTCTTAATGTGTTCCCACCATATTGAAGCATGTTTCTTTAATTTAATAGCAATCGACTTCACCTTATTGCTATCAGTAATGCTCTTAATATCAAAAACACGTTCAACAGTATTTAACCAATCAATGAACTCATCAGGGTGAGCCTTACCTTCAAACTCCGGAATCTCAATCCTCATGCCAATATCCTGTAAAGGATTGCGATCAGCCCAATATGGCTTGTAATTCCTTTGCTCATCAGCAAAAGGATTTTCGTTGTCAGGTTCGTCATCGGTCGCTGGAGCCGATTCGGAATCTGCATCGGTAGAAGTCTCCAAACGCATGAGGCGCCGTTGGAGTGCTCGAACCTCTCGCCTCAGATCGTCGTTCTTGACATCACGCTGATCTCATCGTCGGTAGCCTTCATCGTTCAGGAGATCCTCTCTATGTCCCCCACCACGACCGCGAGCATTGCGTCCACGTTCACGTTCGACCATTGATAATCAACTTGGAAACTGATACCAAAATCGTGCAAGAATGATCGAACCAAGAGAAACGGAACGAAAGAACGAAGAAACCCTAATTTCTTGTTTTACGATTTAACTCAAAACTAAAAACTGAAGCCCAAAACTACTTGTACATCACTTAAATAGTTTTCAAACCTTCTAGAAACCCTAAAGGGCTTAAAATAAAAATTCAAAAAAAATCAAAAATAAATATTTAAAATTCAGAAAATAGTAATTCGGCCTCGAAACAATCTCCGATGGCCAAAATCCGACTTTCATCAACACTACTCCAATAGAGTGCTGAGTTCGATTCATTGGCCCGTTCCGCAAGTCATATGCGAATTTCAAATCATTTCGAGACTGTGACTTTTTTCGGCTCATATCGACTCGACTACATCACCTGATGAGAAATAATTTGAGACAAAAGATTCGAACTAATTCTATATAAAAGATGGGGAAGAAAATATATAAATTAAATATGAAATTAATGATTTTTAACTGAATTGTTGTATCTTATTCTTCTAGCTGTCGCACATTCATGCCAATAATGTACACCTCTTCTTCTTTTATTTGAGGAATAATACTCTAATTATACAACCAAATGTATTCAATTATTCAGCCCTTTTTTTCCCCTCATTTTATATGTTTCAATTTTCTTCCGAACACATTGCAATTATACTTTACAAGAAACACAAATAGAGGCATGAAATTTTATTTTAAAAGAGGAAAAGAAAAGAACAAAAGCCAAAAGCCACTGCGAGAATAAATCGGCGAGTTGTATAAACAAATCGGATGAACGCCAAACATATAGATAATGCCAAAAAAAAAAAAAAAAAAAGATAAGTGCTTCTTCAGATACTGGACCCACAAGCTGTATCATTACTACCACGTGTCCAAGACGCTGACATAAGCAAGCGTTTGACAACTAATACCCGGAAAATGTTTAATTGCATTCAAGGACAACACATTTGAACATTCGCACAAGAGCCACGCATACAATAATTTATTTACTCCAAAGGGCCAATACTTTTAAGTGGTCCCAAATCATACAGCTTGCTCCACCCGGTGGCACATCCACACGTAGCCCTCAAAGTCAAACCTCCCTTCACATATAGCCCGTTTAATAATTCACTCTCTCCATGCAAAATCTTTTTAAAAATAAAACTGATTGTTTTGGAAAAAGGAAATTAACGTGAAAAGACAGTTACCTCAATATTTTATAGGTGGCGGGAACACGTGTCCTCCTGTTCACCGGCCGGTGTCTCCGGCAGGTCTGCCGGAGTCTACATGTTGGGATCTATGAAACCACAGCAGCACCACCTTTTTAAATTAATTAATACTCCAACCATCAGTTTCCTTTCTACATTATTGCATGCTCCAAAAGTAAAGGAAATCAAAATTTTTAATATTTCACACACACACACACACAAACACACACTCACCTTGGCTTGATTGAAATGGAAAGTCTTGTGACTTGATGACTTATGTTTGATACTAATCTCAAAGAGTTGTTATATTATCTTTATTTTAATTATGTGATAATATATATTTTGGGCATAATAATTAATTAGATATATTGTCTATATATGATTTGGTTGCATGTCTTTTTTCCTTTTTAAATCTAAAATTTTGGTGTCACTTTGAATTAGTAACGTAAAAAAATAAATGCTCAAAACGAAATTCTAATCATACATATCAATAAATATAGTGAGAACTGAATTTACATGGCCGGAAAGAAACAAGTTCATTGTTGTTGTGATGCATCGAGTTCAACCAAATTAATTCTGAAAATAATTATAACACCTGAGTCCAGCACAAGGATTACTTGATTAAAATAAAAATAATAATAGAACCCCAAGCTAGCTTCGATCATGATCAGTACGTACATGTAACTTACATGAAAACATCCAAAAGATCTGGAATTTCATATTTCAACATGTTGCTGCAATAGCTGATTTCTCTCTCATCTTCGGTACTACTTCCGTTGATGTACGTCGTTGTGGAATTTGAATGTAACGGAGTAGGGCTTGAGGATGGTGTCGAGAAATTTGATAAACCGGAGGATGCGGACAAGCTGAAGTTGGAATTGTTGTTGGAATGCAAATTGGAGTTCTCGGATGGTAGAGGATCCATATTGATTGGTTGTTCGGACACGTAGTAGCTATAATTCTCCAGGGGAACATAGTTATCAGCTGGGACGCCATTACTTTGCCACTGATCGTTTAATTGGTAACTTTGATGGTTAAAATTGGTAACGTTTGACGAGTGTGGCTCTATATTTGGATCCATCATGAGTTGTGCTTGATCACTAGAAAAAGGAACACAACTGGGAAGTTCTTGAATATTTAGGGCTTGTTGGTCTTGGCTGGTTTGCACTAAGGGTGGCAATTGGTGCTGATCAACTTGGCCGGGAAGGCAGAAATGATTTTCTTGAACATTTTGTAGAAGAAAATTAGGGTTTTCACGCTGGTAGGTCGACGAGAAGATAGATGTGGCTAGCCTCAGCAATTCAGGGTTAACCAATTGTTGCACCCCTCCTAACAACCTTGAAATGTTGTTCATTTGATGAGACGAATTGTAGAGGGATGAGCTTAAAATGGAGGAAATGTCTAGGAGATCGAGGCGAGGACTGTGAGTCACCGGGTCGATTCCCATTCGGAGAAGCCTTTTTCTGATGTGAGTGTTCCAGTAATTCTTGATCTCATTGTCGGTTCTTCCGGGCAAGCGAGCTGCAATGGCTGACCACCTACGTAGTACAAGTTTCAAACAAACAATAAGGAGACAATACATTTAAACCCAAACTTTACAAAATCCCCCCAAAAATACTTTTTTGGACAAAGCCCATTTTTCATGTGTGTCCAAACTAGACATTTTGCTTCTTAACTTCAAGTTGAGTTGACTTTTGCCAACAGGGTTGTACACTTGTCTAAAGAGCTTGTACCATGGCCGGGTGGACAAGTTCAAATGAACACTTATTTATGGGTACCAAAATAATTGCCATTTACTGAATTGGGTATGAAGAATTATAAATTATAAGTAGCTTACTTGTTTCCCAACACACTGTGCAGTTGAATTATTGTCTCTTCCTCTTCAAATGTAAACCTTCCTCTTTTGATATCTGGCCTCAAATAGTTAGTCCATCTAAGACGGCAGCTCTTTCCACATCTGTCAAGACCTGACAAAGAAAATAGCCCATCAACAAAAACCCACAAAAAGAAGAAACACATTTACTACTCAAACTTCAATTATTATATAATTTTAGACATAAAAAAAATGATAGGAAATAAATAAAAAAGTACCAGCATTCTTTGGGAGTGTTCTCCAGTTTCCATAGCCATTCTTTTGAATATAATCAATGAGCTTTTGATCTTCTTCTGGGGTCCATGGCCCCTTCTTTAATCCATCTTTTTCACAGCAAGGTGCTCTTCCCATGGTGTCTATGTCTGATCAGAAGGTGCTATTCTTTTCCTGCGTGTGTGTGTGTGTTAATTTTAAAGGGTTATAAACTGTTTTTTGGAGAGAGAGAGAGAGAGAGAGAGAGAGAGAGAGAGAGAGAGAGAGATGAAGATGGCAAAAAAATAAGAGATATAGGTCCGTAAAATGATAGTACTGGTATATATATTAAATGAGTGGAAGAGAAAGAGAACAAATGGAAAGTCAAAGAGATTCGGTGCCGTCCTCTGTTTATCGATATGGCAACGTGTCTCCTTTCTTTGGAGTAATCTATCACATGCCCTCGCATCAAAAAAACGCTTAACTGTACACACGTAAATATTTACCGTGAATTTTATGTGTCTTATAAAACATCTCGGTCTCAGATTGCTATCAGTGATCAAATTAAATATTTCGACTATACGTGAGAAGGGGTATTGAACTATTGGAACTTATGTTGGTAAAAAACAAGCCTCGTAAATGATTTGTAATGATCATATACTAGCTTAATTTGCAATTAATAACACAGCCTTGTAAAATCTTTTTACCTAAGAATTTGATGGTAGATTAATGTAAGAATAGAGGATTCGACAGCATTGGGTAGACTTGGATAAGCGTTTTGTAAATGTGATTTTCTAAAAGTGATTATTGATTATTGAAAACTCATTTTTGAAAAGTAATTTTCATAGAATCAATTTTATGTTTGATTAACTATATTTTAAAAGTATATTTAAATAAAAGTGATTTATAATTTGTGTTTGATTACCACATCAAAAAGTGATTATAAAAATATTATTCTAAAAAATAAGGATTTATAAAAGTAATTTTCGGAGAAGCAGTTTGGGAGGTGATTCTGAAATAACGTCATTTTCTGCGTTTTGGGATGAAACGCTAACGTAAATTTTTTTGTCAAACAGACTCATCTAAATTAAAAAATTATTTTTTAAGCTCAAAAACGATTTTAAACAGTGAAAATGGACCGCCAAACTACCCCTAAAAATGTTTTTATCCTTTTGGACGTTTGGTGGATTCTAACAGTTACGTAGTAAAACGTACTTATATGAATTCACAGCGTCCAAGTTTTGATTTTCTCTCTCTCTCTCTCTCTCTCTCTCTCTCAAGCTAGAGCCGTAACTTTCTCTCTCTAAACTCACATCACATACATCATTTTTCGGCAAAGGAGTGTGTCTTATCTTCCCCTTTCCGGATTCATATTAGCTGTCATCAAACAGTAACAAGCCACGTAAGCCCTCCCTTGAATGACGCTTTCCCTAGACCTTGTGCTTCGGCTACAGTAATCCCACGCATGCATGGCTCCATCTTCAAGCCGGCTCGATCGAGCCACCAGCCATGCACTGAGTTGAAATGACTCTCTTACCCCTCATCGTACGCTCTCTGAATCCCTGTGTTTGTGCAGTTGAAAGGGGCAATTTTGGAATGAAGAATCTCCAAGGGTGTGGTCCTTTCTTCTCGTTTGGTCGCCTGATGGATATAATTAATTTATGGTGACAACTGACAATAATAGAGTTTTGGTTCTAAGCCGAAATATATATAGGAGCATTTATTATGGTTACAGTATAAATGTGGTGTTGTAAAGCTAGAAGTGAGTAAGATCGTGACTTTTATTATGATCACAGGGAGAACGGAAAGAACAAAAGAAAGACTA
>JAOWAN010000001.1:18390425-18401188 GCA_028566635.1 Lobelia cardinalis | reverse complement strand
TCTCTCTCTCTCTCTCTCTCTCTCTCTCTCTCTCTCTCTCTCTCTCTCTCTCTCTCTCTCACTCACTCACACACACAACTAAGAGAGATGCACCCAAATGGTTGGTCTTCCTAACTGGTATTTAGACGCACTCAAGGCATCTACTATTTTCTTTCTACCAAATCTAATTTTAGTTTCCTTTGACAAAAGTGAAACTTGATTTTCTGAGCGCAGTTGTAAATAAAAAAGTTCAGTGGGTTCATAAAAATGAACTCCGTGAACTTTAAGGTAGTTAATGTATGGACCATATTATCACTTAATGCAGCGTGTGACACGCATTCTACGGAATCTTCACGGAATCACATTTCACTTGAATCTAAAATTATAGGCATACCTTTCCTCCAGCTTCATGCACACATATCACTCCTACGGCATGATCCCAGACCTACATTCCAGATGAGATTTAGCCCACTTCTGCCAAATAATTTTTATTAATCGAGGAAGAAGGTTAGTATTACCTTGATAATTCTTTCAGCCCTTGCACTTTGAATGAAAACAGATGCCCTCCCAGAGGCCACCATCAAATACTTGCACAGACTGAACAAAAAAGGCAAATAATTAGTACTATTTAGACATGGAGCATATCTCTTGCCACTTCAAAGAATGATACTTCTTCAACAATTTAGAAATGTCACCGATGAGCCAGCTTATGTGCTAATAATACCACGGGGCATCGGCTATAACTGATTCATGCATAAACTTAAGATACGAAATGCTCCTGCAAATAAATGCAAGGGAGGTATTGCCTCCGGTAAACACTCTATGTAACTATCCATCTTTGATCAAGTAATCAGCGACTGCTAGGGCTGTAAACGAGTCGGGGAAGCACGTGAGCTTGACACGGCTCGACCAGTTTAAGTTCGACTCGACTCGACCGACACTGCTTTCGGGAGTCAAGCCGAACATCATTTGTAGACCCATCATATTTCGCGACTCCAACTCAACTCGACTTGCAATGCTCACGAGCCGACTCGTTAAGGGCTCGTAGCCATTAACAAGTCTAAATTTCAATCCAGGAGATTCGGATTCAGCAACACGAAACATAATAACTTTAAAAGGCTAGGCGTATAGGCCCAAACCAACACATGATAACTCAAAAGGTACAATTAACATTGACTCAAAGTCTCAAACACAAAACAAAAACCTGAAAAACACATAATACTAGAATATGGAACACATGAACACTAAGAAATCATTAAAAAGGCTCATATCTTTGTTGGCCCAGACTCGCCACGGCTCGTGAAGGCTTGTCAAGGCCCACCAAGACCTGCTAATACCCGCTACAGTCTTCGCTTGCGAAGGCTCGTGAGTGTCTCACAATCCAGTTATGAGTCGAGCCGAGCCCACCTGTTTGAGGTCTGACTCAAGGCCTTGAAAGCCCGACTAGTGAGAAAACTTGACGAGCCCCGCTCGAGTCCGCAAAAACTCGACTCGACCTGGCTCATTTGCATGCCTAGCAACCGCCAATAAGACACATACTAGATCTTTAAGTGATTACTAGGAAATTTTGCTAATACTTGGTGCTTCAGATGACAGGGTGTTGTTTGGCGTGATAATATTGTGGAGAGGGGAAGGAATGGTAAGATCATCAAAAACTATGATCAAACCACATTTTATAAGCACAAACCCGGTCAATACAAAAATAGATGAACATTTTGTAGCCACCAAGCTCCAGATGGATAAGACTAATTAACTTTGTGTAAGTAGCACGACAAGATCAGTAAATGGTTAAGAACCCCCTTAAGATAAAATGTATGCATAGTAAACCACTAAAAAACATTTAAATGTAAAACTGCAAGAGTCATAGAGAAAACAAGAGACTAGAAAATGTTGTGTTGATATAAAATAGGCGTTCGCAGCACAATAAGAAGTAAAATACGAATAAGAGAATCGGCATTCAACCTCAAATAAGAGCTAACAAGTGCATTGGAGTACGTAGTGTATAATCTGGATCATTCAAAAACAATAATACTAGGAACAAGCAATTACAAAATACATCCATGGACAAATATATGCTAGCTGATTTATGCATCATGGAGTAAATTATGCTAATTACATTTCCCATATCGACAGTAACTGTTGATCAATGAGAAAAATAACAAAATTTGCATTTAAAAAAATGATAACCAAAATCTGCATTTAAAAAACGATTTCCAGAAAGCATCCCATGTGCATTGCGAAAGAAATGTTATTCATGTTAATCTTCACCGCTACTAGTACAGAAACACATCATTCAACCAATGAAAGCTTCATTTAAGAATTTGAATTTCTAAGATTGATGACAGAGAAATACACCTTCCACAACATGTAGGCAAAAGAAGAACTTGATTATCCCCAATGCCGTCGACACTGGTTGTCGAATCAAACAAGGGGGATAGAGGCAATGACTCCCATGTCTGACTTTCTGAAATACAAAAGCGTCCGTTACGCACTAAGCCACAACTATCAACAATGCTTCTAGTCCAACTGGAGGGCATTCTGGTATGTATCTCTGATAATCCCTTTGACCAAGTACCACAGCCAACATGAGCAACCATGAGGATTCCTGGTCCAAATAGAGCTTGCTCATACTCCTTGAATTCAGTGGTGGATTTGTTTGAATCTTCTTCCTGCCAGTTAGGGCAGCCCATAACTCCTAACACAATCTCTCCTTCAACTACAAGAGCCAAGCCCACCTGAAAATTATGACTGTGCTGTTAGCTATAAAAGTAGAAGAGAAACTGAGAATTAGTGTGAAATACAGTAAAATTAAATTGATTCCATCTGGTCACCCCACACTGATATACTTATCATGTGTAGACGATTATGTTATAAACTATAAGGCACCAGCCACTTCACTTGGAGGGTACAATGTCACAAATTTCGCTCTTACTAGAACCTTCAAGAGCCTCACTGGAGATAAACCCAAGGTGGGTCGTCAAAGTGTAGCATCACATATTGATTATCCATACATGGGGGATGCACATGGTGGGGTGTGGATGGGCCAATATACAGCAGAGGATAGAATGATCAGGATATTGATTGGTAATATGAATGAGGTAGATGGTTCAGTATTCTGAGTTCAACTCTCAACTCAACTCAACTGAGGTCTAATTCCAATTGCTTGGGGTGTGCTACATGAATTGTTTTCCGCCAATTAATATGGTCCAAAGCAAGGTTATCACATAAGCCACACTTTTTCATGTCTTTCTTTTATAGACGTCCATGGTCCTGTCTTCCACTACCCCTAGATTGGCTGATATTGATACTATCAAACACCCTAATGAAAGCATTGAGAGGCCTACATTTTATGTGGTCAAACCATCTTAAGCGAATTTCTCTAATTTTTACTGCTATCGGAGCAACTTTCACCATCTCATGAATATATGCATTATGTATCCTTCCTTGTTCTACTACGCATCCACATTAGATTCACATCTATGAAGTACTCATCTTGTTAGCATAAACTTTTTCTTACAACTTCACAATTATAAGCAGATCATATAGCATTCTGGATGCACGTCTCCATTTCACTCGGCCTGATCTTATTCTATGAATAACGTGATAACATCCTCACCAACCTTCTTATCTAGATAATAAATGATCCTAAGGGGTTTTTTGGTAAAGTCAAAAACCGGATAAAAGGGTGCTAAAGTGGCTTGGTAAAAAGCATTACCATTAGAGGCTAAAAATGGACTAGAACAATTCCAGCTCTTAGGTGGATGAAAAGAAAAACGAATATGCTAGGATAAATAAATGACAAGACAGATCTATCAGTATCTTGATTCTCACATAAATGAAAAAGGAAATCAATAAAAAATAGGCTGTGAAACCATATTGTCGATTCAACAAAGCTTCTCAAGGTTTGCACTAGGCAACAAGTCATGGAGAAAGCAATGTTAAACAAAAAAGTTCATTGTTTTAAATTTGGGAAAAGCAGAGGGAACCTCCCTGTGGTTATCACCTTTTGAGCTTTAGCCCCCTATGGTAATTTTTGTAAGTGATAGCCTCCTAATGCTTATTGTGTAGTACAGATTCCCTACCGTTTAATACTTTTGTTGACCCAGGGGTGTAAAATGAACCAGTAACCCCTATATTTTATCCTTTACTCTTTAACTAAAAGAAAATCAAGGTCAATAACTTTTTAGATATATATTATAAAATCTGATTAGGCACGAAAACTTTATAAACAAGAAAATCGTAGCAAGTAGTAGGAGTAGTACACATCATGGATCATTGTTCCGCTCATTTACAAGGTTTTAAATATTATATCCTCCGATTCATTTGAAGAGAAATAACTTGACTACGCACAAAATCAATAAATAAGTTGAAAATAACAATTTGCCATAGAAATTACTTAAATATGCTCATATTTACTTATTGCAAAAAATAGGGGTAGTGTGGTTAATTAGGATGATCCAAAAAAGAAATATCCCTCTTCAAATTACTCCCACGTGAGAAAAGAAAATATCAAGTTCAAGGACCAGTAAAGAGGGAAGAATCCAGTCCACCTGCTTAGAGGTCATAGGTTCAAATCTCATGGGGTAAGGGGCTAGGGATTAAGGCATAAAAGGGATGCATCGTTGCATATATATATATATATATATATATATATATTTAAAGAGAGAGAGAGAGAGAGAAATGTTTATCTTCATTTGGGACAGGCTCCTACTCATAATAGATAATATTAATATTTAAGAATAGGGGTAAGTGTTTTTTTCCTACTTAATTTCTTTTCAATTTCCTTTTTTTCTTTTCATCTTTCTCTAATTTTTGGATTTACATTTAATTTAAAAGGAGTGGAGTATTCTTCTACCTCTCTAAATTTCACAATTTCTTTTCCGATTCCACAATTTTTTTATGAAATTAACAAACTCACAAATAATAATGCTAAATTGTTACCACCAAAATAATTATATTTAAATTACTAATTTTTTTGTGGGTAAATTTCTTAATTTTCCCAATCCACTAAAAATATTCCATCTCAATGCAAAGAGATTACACTACACTCTTAATTCAATTAACAAAATTTGGTGGGAATGTATTTTGATAAGTGAGTTGGTAAATAAGAGAAAGAGAAAAGAAGAATTAAATATGGGGGGTAATTGGGTCATTTTATACCCCTTGGTCAGCAAAAATATGAAAACGTAGGAAATCTCCGCTTCATAATAAGCATAGGGAGGTTTTGCGAAAACGAGCATAGGGGGGCAAAGCCCAAAAGGTGATAACCGCATGGTGATTCTCTCTATTTTCACTTTAAATTTTTAATCATCAAAGCTCAAATATTGGTCTTGTAGTTATTTTTAAATTCATAAATAAAGTGAATATGATGATAGCACGTGTGTTTCCAGTTTTGAGAATTTGAGTATATGAATGTTTTTGGAGTTATTACTCCCTTCATTCCAAAATAGTTATTTTTAAATTAAAAAATTGTTTCAAAAAAGTTGTGAAATTGTGATCATTTTAGTATTTCAAGACATTATTTACCACTGCTTTCCTAAGTTACTTGCTATTTTTCCAACTAACCATCATTAATTGCACTTGTTTCTTCTACCAACATGTATTATTTCTTCATTTATGTGCATAAGGCTAAAAAGGTAACTATTTTGGCATGGTGAGAGTATAATTTAATTGATCTAGCAAATTTGATACGAATACTTGACTGAGCTCATGGCAAGCATGCATTAATAAGTTTGTTTTAAATTTTGAGTAGCCAAACAAAAATAACTGTGAACTACTTCATAATCAGTGGTAGCCAAACTGCATTTTCTTTTATAGAAACTGGTTTAATAAATTAATAGGTTTCATGTAGCCCTAACAACTGGTGTTGGTTCGGGACTGGCTTGCCCCAAAACCCTGAAGTTTCCAAACAAGCCCTAAATATAGAAACTGTTTCCATTGTGTTACTCGTAATCGTCCAACCTAATTTTTCTCTCCTCTAATACTTCTTTTATCTCCAACATTGCATTACATATATTTTAGTTTACTCATACTTAATTTAACCCGTTTGACTTCTAAAGCTTCCCTCTACTTTTATAGCTTATAATTGATGTGATAAGAACAATCATGAAAAAACAATATGCACCATGGTATATTTGTGTCGCTTGTTCCAAGCTCTGTCGTTCAAAGTGTTTTAGCTTGCTTTTCATATCAGTGTGGTATGGGAAAATGGAAATTAAGTAAACTAGCCATGTTGGATATGCTAAATAGGCTTCTAAGAAGGCAGCAGAAATTCACTTCAGATATGCGAACTAATATACAAGTTCCCTCAAACGTTTGGTTATCTTTACCAAATCCGAATGAGTTTAGTTTGGAGGTAATTATTGGAGATTCTAGAAGTACATATTAATGGAAAAAGTTTCTCCCAAAGTTCACCATTGAACAGTAAGCTTGATTCACTAAATGATTATGCTTGGAAATCCTCTATATCAAGATGCAGGCAGTTTACATAGTCCGAAAAGGGGGGGGGGGGGGAGAAAGAGATGAAAAGAAAAGAGACACCACCAGATTGTAGAGTAGTAGCTTATAAATTTTGGGTTAACGAATCAGACAAGGGAGCTCTGCCATCTTTGGAGAGAGATTTCTGCTCTTCCATCATCACTAATAAGTTTATTCTCCCAATTTTATGTGCTTCCTGTGTTTCCTCTATGTTGATCCATATATGCACATTATTTTGCAACCTATAGTGGGAGGGACAAATGCAAGCAGGATGGCCTGACCAAAACCTTGCAAAAATCAGAGCTCTGACCCATGCTAAATGGCTTCTTTCAACAAAGTTGTTCTTTTAGTGATCTCATCTCTTGCACTAATATGCATGAACTTTCATCACCTCCAGGTAAATTGGAGCTGTCAAAATTTCACGTTTCTAGCAGTGCAGATTTCGCCTCACCTTTTTCTAGGATGATTGGTCGTTTTTCGAATCTAACATCTGTTCATTATATATGCAGCCACTTATTTGAAAGTAAAAGGTGCACTCATTTCTTTTTTTCATTTTTTTCAAGAAAGAACCACACAAAAATTTAAAGGTTTCAAACAACCTTTATAAACCAACTCCTGGCCATGATTGCTAAATCAATGGCTAATGCTACATGGGTCCTTGGGGCTCTTCAAAAATACAGACATTTTATCCAAGGACAAATTCTTAATATGTGGGAACATGTCAAAAAACTTTTAATCGCAGTCACAAACATTACAGAAGTCTTTCACAAGTTAAAGTTCAAAGGTCTTAGGCTCTATTATTGCATTTTCATACATTTTCATTTGTTTCCTAAATTACCCATTCAAAAAAACTATATTTAAACTGAATGTAGTTTTGTTCAAATTATTTTCCTGGTTGCTGAATATTATTTTGTAAGTCGGAGAGTTTGCAGCAAATGGATCCCATATGATCCGAACTTTAGAAGTACAAAGATTTTTTTACATATCCTGTAACTTCTGGTCACTGCATGTTCAGTATCCCCTTCTTAAGGCAAGTTCCATAAAAACTCGAGAGGCACTTCAACAAATCGAGGATCCTTAATGAAGCGATGATAGTTAGGAATAGCAAAGTTACAACCTTAGGTAACCGTTATGGTTTGAGCTAGAATTCTAGATAATTTACACACAACTCAAAACATCACCCAAAGCATATTGATGTGCATACTATGTTGTAGATTAGTCATTAAATGACCAGTTAATAATTAACTGAATGATAAAATTAGAACATACCACATAGAGGGCATCTCTACCTTTTACAAAACCTCTAGTGCCATCAATAGGATCCAGTACCTGCATCAAGCCATGCATTCCTTATATGCTAAGCTACATGAGATCCATGAAACTTACAAACACACAAGGTAATCCAAATGAAACCTTTATAAGTAAAAACACAAGCGTGCACATTCTTTTAATATGGAACATAAGATGTCAATACATCATGCTAAATAGAGAGTGATGGCCTCATGGACCTCGATGATGGTTAGCATCATCAGAAAGAATAAGCTCTTACCCATGAGTCAAGGAGCATTCTACAATGATGAACAGTTTTAAGGGTGGCATTCCCCTCCAAGCCGCGTTTCGGAGTTGAGTTACTTGAGTCGATTCTCTCAAGGTTGTACAGGTTTACATTCCCAAATTCATTTTCTTTTCTAATGTTCTTTCTTCTCAACCATTCCTTATTTATATGCAGGAGAGAACTCAAGAAATTACTCACATCTACTGAGACGGTACTCTTAAATTCTTAAACATGTTCGGAAGCGCAATCCTAAATAACAGCTTGTTGCACGGGCTGCACTTTATCCCTTGAGCCATGTTTGGTACTGACTTTGAGGACTTGAGTTATCAAATTTCAGTTTCGTTTCACTTCCGCCAGACGTTTTATATTTCCTTTTTGTTAAATATTCCTTAATAGGAGCGCCCTATCCCAGAGAAATAGGACATTATGCTAATAGATTTTTGAAATTTCCAGGGGTAAAGAGCGCAAACACGTGATTCAAGCCAAAAGAATCTACAAACTCACCCAATAAGTGGCTGGCTCGGATCCAAACTTACCTCCTCTGTCAATCGCTTCAAGTACATCAGATTCTGTCAATGATTCACCTCTGGAGGTTGCTTTATCACTAACCACATTTACTATTGAATCTACCAGATTATTTGAACGTAAGAATGCTGAGTCCTCTTCAGCAACCAATGGAATGGAAGGAAACAGTTTTCCCAGCTCTGCCGATATAAAAATAACTTGCACAATAAATTAAGGGGAAAATGAGAGTGCTAGCAGTCCATCAAACATTGGCAGAAAACAGAATAGGGCTCATTTGGGGCAGAAATAAACAATGTGCATGCTTTCTTCTTGGCAATAGATTAACAGGATGCTTACAAAGACAGGTGTATAATGTTTCCCAACTACAACAGTCAAAACCAGAAGCATTACAGAAACAGAAATTAACATAATGTAGAAAAGGTTCTCATCTGGTGGATGCTGCTCCTCGTGAACCAATCTTATGACCTAGTAAGTCCAGTGGTAGAGGTCTGCCGAAAAATCATCTATTACATCATAATGAGAATACTGTAAGAACTAAGAAGAACATTGGTTATGTGAGGAAAGTGGAGGAATGTTTTGCACAAGAAGGCCACTTTTTTCTAACAAGAGATTGGGTACTAGTTTCTCCGCTACGAAATTGCATCCCTAGACTGTTGCTGTAATGATGTAATGTAAGGTCTGTATTCCAAGCAAACCGGGAGAGGAAGAAACTTCCAATTCACCATAATTCTGAATTGCAAGAATTACTGGTCACCTTGTCATAAATCATGAAAGAATAGAGATTAGCATTCATAGGACTTACTTCTCCATTACTACAGGCATGAAGCTGATCAAATGTATCTATGCCTGGTCATTATTTAATTGCCATGAAGCACCTGATAGCTTTTTCTCTGCTTAGAATAACATGTCTTTACATTCGATTTGAAATAAAAGAGGTTAATCGGACTAATATAAGTTCAATATAGATGTAACTATGAAAACGAATGTCAAATTAATAAGAAGCCACAAACAAGCATTTCAAGGACGAAGGGAAACCCAATGAAATACCCAAGCTAACTAGAGCCTGAACCCCAAAATCCGCGATTGTAACTGGAGTCTGATCATTCTTTTCGAGAATTCGTCCATCACTCGAGAACAAAGACTTCTTGACCTGAGAAATCATCAATGAATTCAAAATTACATTTTCACTACTACTGTGGTGAGTAGTGCTTGGTTGCTAAGAAAAAGTGGTATGTTAGGAAACTAACCTAACTGAGATTGTTAACCCTATAACTATACACTATCTCATTGACCTGTTTTTAGAAATTACTGATTCATGCCACTAAACATTTAATTGCCATTTCCAAATAACAGTATAAAGAATGGCATAAATGGGACAATCCAATATTTCAATGAAATTCTTGTTGATAAAGTTATAAGTGCAAAATTTAGAGGGCTACATTGCACTTGAGAATGTAACCCTTCTAAAGCTCCTTAATTACGCTTCCCATTGTAATCCCTCCATCGTGGAAAAAGAGTCACACTTTCGACTTTCGTTTGTCCTCACAGAACAGTCAGAATTTCAACTTTAAGCTTAAGCCAATACTCCCTCCATCCCTAAACAAAATTCCTAGTTCCTTTTTTAAAAAACAACCTAAGACTAATCAAACAACACTAAACTTTCAATCATTGCAACAATATTCTGTAAACAATCAGTATCAATTTAAGGGACATGCTTACAAGTGCCCTAATGGCATAGGTTACGATTAAAAAAGAAAAATAGGAAGTATAAGCATTGAAAATCAACATCCGATCATCGATGAATGTCATTCATTATACTTTTGCTAATATTCAATGAAAAACATTTCTATTTTTGTAATCTTAACCAATGCCCTTAGTGCACTGGTTAGCATTTTCCTTTCATAAATTCACAATAATAAGTAGATTTTTATAAATATTTCGTCAAACTTGAATCATGTTGACCAAAAATAGTCAAAATGGAAAGACCTTTGTTGGGACGGAGGGAGTATTATTAATATTATTGATACATATTTATGCTTTCGATGCTTCTCTTTCTCATCATACCAACAACCAAAAAAAAAAAAGGATTCAAAAAGTTTAATGATTTTTCGGCAAGCGTATAATGATAAAATTTGGAATAATAAATTTACGGGTTAATTTCATTTTAAGCCCCAAAGTTTCCGTGGAGTTTCTAAACAAGTCCCCCGGTTCTGGAAATTCCGGAATA
>JAOWAN010000001.1:18374604-18390325 GCA_028566635.1 Lobelia cardinalis | reverse complement strand
TGAGGCCGCGACCGTGGGGATTGGGCTGTCCCTTAGAGACTCTCATGAGAATCAAGATCAGAGCGCATGGCCTTTAACAGCGCTACCCGCAATGAACATTGTCCAATATCAAATGCTGTGTGTGTGGCAAAAGAAGTTTGGTAAAAGGGACCTAATTCAAGGCGTAGTCCATTATGGCTTCCTCAAATGAAATTTGTCAACACTAAGCGCAGGCTCAAATCCGGAAGACTCCGGCGCCCATTGCACAGTATAAGGTTGCCCACCTGCATATATAATTTATTTACATGATTTTGTTTTGAAGTTTTAAATCTTGTGGGGGATTATTATATTTTGAAGATTTAAACTTCAAATTCATTTTCCTATTGTAACCTCCTCATTCATTCATATTAATTTTACTTTATTTTCATTCATTCTCATTCATTTATTTTTAAATCCATTTAAATGTGGTTTACCAAGAATGTGTAACTCTTGGACCACAAACGCTATAAAAGGGCTGCAATTTTCCTCATTTTATACACACACAAATCAGCCATCAAAGTTCATACCAAAGCTATAGTTTTCTCTCTTAACAATATACTAGTTTACAAGTTTTTGGGCAACCGTTGATCGGACAAGTTTCGTCGTCTTTCTACGGACGTGCACCCAGAGAAGACTTGCTGCGAGCTTGGGTTTTATCTTGGAGTCGTTGTTGATCGTCGGCACCCGCACGTAGGGAGACAATAACGACTTTAGGACAGCGGCAACCCCGAGACTCACAGGCCAGATTTTTGTTCCTTGCCGAACTTATTTTGCATACTTGTTCTAATTTGCACAATATATATTTATGTGTTGATTATTCTTTTAAACCAAAATTCATATATTTGTTACTTTGAGTATTGTTTTAAAGGATTTTTTTCTAACAGTTCAAACATGGAATGAGTCTTACGACGTGCGCATTTTGTACATAGACGAATTTTGGAGTCCGATCTTTCGTTCTAAATGATGTCAAATTTCCTGTTACATCTTTCTAAACTTCCCATCTCTAAGCGTTTAAAAAATGACTCTAAAATTTTAAAATATCATTTGGGTCGGTAAATTCAAATTCCGATTTTTGGTTTCTAATAATCAAGAATATTATGTTTTTTTTTCTTTGTGTGGATAGATATCGTCATTAAATTTGTTGAGAGTGGTAGCAGAGCAAGAAAAGTGTACGATTGAAGAACTAAATGCCGGGAAAGTATGCGATTGGTTTCTCAAGGACAAGCTCAAGAGTGAGCAGAATTTGGGTTCTGCAGTCCTTCAGTGGGGGGATCCTGAATTCTAACTCTGCTCCTTCTGCTCTGGCCCTTCTCTTATATTTCCATATATTTGAATATATGCTAGATTGGGGATTTCGTCGCAAAATGTAATGTAACTTTTTTATCCTACATGATACCGGATTAATGAGGTGCGATCTAGTAGTAAGACGTCTTTTCGTCCAAAAATTATTGATTTTTGTTGCAAACTGTATGAGTATTTAGAGGTGGCTAGTTGGAGGAGATGGATATGGTCAATGCAGAGGACGGCGAAGTATGAGCAGACCAATGAATGTCCAAATGGACGCCCAATTACGCGCATGTTCATGACTAGAGGAAGATAAGCTTGTTTAATCTATGGAGTAAGTTTAAATAAAGGTTGTTTAGGCTGCGTTAAGGTATGCCATCTCAAGTTCTCAACTGGGTTGCGTTGAACATTGCCTCGCCGTAATCAACAAATAAATGTTCGGCCGCCAATGTCGTTCGATCGTTCTCGTTGATGCATCTCTTACGTATCAAAATCAAAGGAAATGAGATCTTATTAGTTTTTCTTTTCTTTTAGTTTATGCGATATTATTTTAATCATTTAGAAAGCATAGGCTCATATCTGTTTTAGTAAAGAAAAGATGTGTATTTTTGTGTAAAAGATCAACAGGGCATTGAGTTTACGGTATGAAACCTATCTTGATTATGCTGATGAGCTTAAATTTATAATTCTCTTTCATCTTTTGTTTAGTTTTCATTTGTTTTCATAAATTTATCAATTAATTAAAAAAAAATTCTCTTGATTCTTTTGTTAGCTTTTGAGTATACGAAACAAACAACAGTAATGAACTCACAGCTAAGTACAATCTATCAAGTACGAACAACTATGATCCGAGGTTCGTTCATAAATGATTTCTTTAAAATAAATTTGTCCCCTCTACGAATGTACTTAGAGGACGTTAGTCAACTATTTTTCAAGATATAACGAAACCGTGAAGTCTCCTTAGCACAAGGAGCCTCACCAGCGAACTAAAACAAAGAAGAGAGATGAATACACAATGTAGATAGCGCCATAGCGGGGCTTCCAAAATTGCTCTCCCTTTCTGGAAAATCTTAGAGTACATAAAAAGTTGTTTTCATATCTGTAACCATTGATTCACCTTAATAAGGCTCTTAATGATCTGAATTAAAGAGTGATTAATACCAGTTTAAATTCAAACGTTCTGAACTTTTGGGAGTTACGCTTTTCATGGAATTATTGCTAAGAAAAATATTAAAGTCAATGCAACAAAACAATGGGTTGATCAGGCTCATAATTTTGGTTTGACATTCTTATTCGCATGTGCGGGCACCGAGCGCACACCGATCAAGCTAATTTGGCCTTTGAATTAACCTCCGATTACACCACCTGCGCGGTGGCACACAAGGGATCGACAAGTGTTATAATATTTCTACAAAGTTTAAACACCAATATAGTTTTATCACTTATATAATAAGTACCACTTTATGTTCGTACCAATGTGAGACAAGTTTCATTTAGCTTTTACACTACACTACTTTTTAAACAAAATTCTTATTCAACCATTAATGTGGCAAAAAACTCAACATTCTCGTAAATGTGGGAGATTTTCTCCCCATTATTTTTAAAAACCCCCACATGAATGCGATATTGTTGAACTCAAAGATTGTGTTCATCAATCGATCTCTGCATAGAAAAAGTTGGCATTATCTATTGAACTTTTTTCTTGTAAAGTACGTTTGCTTTACTAGCTCTCCAGTAGACACGATGTCTTTGAACTGTCTTGCTCTTTTGTGTAAGGAGACACATACAGTACACATAAACCTATTCCATATTGTCCTTATTTCATAATTTTGTTCATTTTGGTCATGAACATGTCTTGTTTCTGTAAAAATTTCTAAGAACTGAGCCTTTAACAGTTCTCCTTTGAAGCAGTCTCACTTTTATCATAGGTGACTCCTTGAGTCTCGAATAACGACATTACTCACTTAAGAGTCATTCAAGAAACCATATTGCTATGATTTTTTATTACATGATCACTGTTTGATGACAGAAATGAGTTGAAGTTACCCTCACAACGACTCATTAAGTCTTAAGTAGGTTGTCCCTTTGAACATATATAAATCTAGGGATCTCCAGTCAACTAGGTCGGATTTTCCTTCATAAGACTTTTATATCTCCAAATGCTTTAACCCCATTCTTTTTGTCAACCTCTCAAGTGCTTCTTTATTTAACCCTTTGATTAGCGGATCTGCAATGTTATCTTTTGATTTTACGTAATCAATCGAGTAAATCCAGTTGAGAGTACCTGTCTAGTATTATATCGACGACGAATATGTCTCAATTTACCACTGTACGTAGTATTCTGTGCTCTTCCAATCGCTCATTGACTATCATAATATATGTTGATAGGCGACACATGTCTTTTTCACTTGGGAATATCCTCCAAGAAATGGCATAGTCATTCACCCTCTTCTCCACACTTATCCAAAGCAATGAATTCAGATTTCATTGTGGATCGGGCACCGATTTCATGTTAATCTATGTAAGAAAAAACCAAGTATCAATAAAATCAATTAGTCGATAAACAACAGAAAAATTTCTTTAAAAGACTGAAAGAAACTTTGTCATATACTTAATCATCAAAAAGAGAGAAATTGTTAGAACCTTATTTTGTATCAAGAGATAATTACTACTTAAAGCATTATCCAATTATATTTTTCAATCGAACCCTTGATGATTTCCTTATGTAAACAGAGTATTAGAATGATGTGTAACAAGTTCATATCACTGTTCATCCAACAAGAGTGTTAAACTCCCAAATAGTTATGATATATGATAAACAGTCGTGATATATACCCTTCATTAGAACTCGAATCGGTTATGATAACTCAGCAAATCATCTAAATTAGCTTTTAATAGTTCAAAGAAAATCTAGAAGACTCAAGAAGAGTACAAATTATCAAGTTGTAAGAATTACACTAAGCAATTATTGAAGGAAACATGCAAATCTGAAGGAGACAAGATAAGAAGACAAACATTTAAGTGGTCTGCCCATCATTCCTTATAGTCGTTGCCCAACAACTATATTTTAAACTATAAATAGAAGGATGCAATGCTGAATCTACACGCATGTGAATAGATAAGAAATACTACTCCTATACCAGTAACTAGGGGTGTTCATGGTTCAGTTTGCTTCGATTTTATACACTTTTGACTAAAATCGCAACCAAATCAATTTATCGATTTTTTGACATTTCTAAACCATTAATAATCCAATTCTCATATAAATTGAATAATCGATTTTTATATTTTTGGTTAGATTTGGTTATTTTTTAATTTTGGAAATTGTTTGTGAATATTTAATCTTTTTAACTAAGAATTATCACTTTTTAAGCAAATTTGGCAATTCCATACTTAAAATACAAAAATTACTAATTATAATTAGCAAAAATATAAATTGATGAAAGTTTTTTAAACTTTAAATACACAATATATAGCATCATACATAGTATTTATATCTAGATTAGATTGATAGTGCGCACGCACAAATATTATATTTTCGGTTTGGTTCAATATTGAAAGATCAAAATATCCTCAATACTACAACCAACCTAATTTTTTAATTTTTAACATTTTTAAAAAATTAAAACCAATCCAAAGATTTTGTTCAATTTTTATTTTCGTCGATTTGATTGGATTAATTTGATTGGTTCGATTTATTTATTCACACCGCTACTAGAAACAATTGTAGGCTTCTTGCTTAAAAGTCTTCCTCAAAGACTCCAAAAAATCAGTCCTCTGACAGTTGCATAATACTGAAGAAAGAAGATCGTTTGAATCATTATTGTTTGATCATCTTATCAAACAGTCATTCTTGATAAATCAAGATAGCCCCTCAAGATCATCAATAGAGCTTTCCCTCCAGCTGAATTGAAGAGCTAGTTAATAGGAAGCAACAAATAATCTCTTTGTAACCGGTCTTAAATGATATTTGTAATAGTTATCTTTCTTGTGGGTAGTAAGTTAGATAAGAGGAGAGATAGATCGTATTTTTATCGATTCTTTTGTTAATTTGAGAAAAATTAATAAAAGAACAGTTCAAAAGTCTAAAAGGCTTTGGGAAAGTAGACTAGGAGTCTTGGTGACTGACGAACAACTTAAAAATTGTTTGTTATTTACTTTATTTCTTTACACCATTTCATAATTATTTATGATTATTAAACTCCTCATTAATAAGCATAATTGTAACTCTACTGTTTTTATCTTAGCGAAAAGGATCATAATCTGTTCACTGTTGACATCTTGATTTATCACTAATCAGATTTCGCTGTCATATGCTCAATTTTTGTTATATTCTTATAGACGATTCTTCTTAATAGTTAAAGCAAATTGTGCATCTAGCTTTGTGTATACTCTTAATGATAATTGTTCTATTATTAATTTGCTTTTATTGTATAAAGGGATCTCTTAATTTAGAATAAATAAATAAATTTATGTATTAACGGCGTTAATAGAGTGTTATTTTAAAAATCTTTTGGTTTCGAAAGATTAACTTTAAAATTTTTTAGATAGATTTTTTAAAAACTAATATGAATTTTTAAGAACTCTTTAGCCAATAATGCGAAAATTATATGGAGTGCCTAGGCACTCCTAGCAAGGAGTGTCCTAGGAGTGCCCATAATGCACACAAAAATTATACAAAATACACATAATATAATTTATGTGCATTGTATATTTATTATGTACATTTTGTATAATTTCTATGTGCATTTTGTATACTAGGAGTGCCTAGACACTCCATATAAAAATTTGTATTATTGTGCTCCTATTTAATGAACAATATTCCATCCAAGTGATTAATGATGATGTCATCCTACTTCTAAACATCTCTTTCACATCCAGTTACTCTTAATAAATCCATTGAAAGAGATAATTTATTTCGTAAAATACTCGTTGCACGTAATTAACCCCTTTAGATAATGATGGATTCCACAAGAAGAAACAAAAATCAGCCACCGGTAGTAAAACCATTTTCCCTCATAAAGTCAACCACCCTCGTTTTATAGAGAGATTGAATATATTTTCTTACATTCTCATTCTTATTTGTATTTTCTTTTCCTCTTTGATTTTACAAATTTTTTCTTAATTTTTATTTTTATTTTTATTATTATGAAAATATAAATAATTTAATATATTATTATAAAAAAATTAACCAATTTCCCACGGAGCATAGATCACCCAATTCATAGGTTAAGTTGTCTTGAGCTTTCGGAGCATAGTTTAGTTGACAAAGACGATGTAATGCATACCATGCTAGCGAACTGCAAGACTAAGGTTCCAATTTTAATTTTTTTAAATTTGCGATATTGAAAGATAAAATCAGTCGATAATCTCAAATTCTTGATCAACGAAGGCATATTACAGACAGTTTACCTCCTCCATCGTTCTCAAAGTTACGAAAATGGAGCTCCTTCTGACATTTTAAGTTGCATTGCCTCCCTAAACGCGTTTTAACAGTTGACCCCATTGACCTCCCGCCAATCAAGTACGAAAAAACAAAGAAACTCAACCACCACCTCGGACGTGAAACACAAGCTGTCAAATCCAATTTAATCCCCACCCTTCACATCCGACCCTCCCAACTTGCCCGTTGCAAGTTTCCACTCCATTTCTCAAAACTCCTTTTTCAGTCTCTCACCATAGAGAGAGAGAGAGAGAGAGAGAGAGAGAGAAGAAGACTAGAAAATTACGGATAACAATAACCTGAAAAGTCGTTACTACTTAATGGCAATCGCCGACGAAAGGCCGCCGTCTTCGGACGGAAAAGTGTGGGGACTGTTTAAGATTCCATTTAGAAGCTCAAATAGTAGTGCTCATACTAGTACTACGACGTCGTCTTCCATATCTTCATCGAACAACGGTCATCACGATGGATCGAACGGTCATAGTCAGAATTCGAGCTCCGTGTCTTCGGTTGCTAGATCTCTGCTTCCTACACGGCGTCGTCTCCGCCTTGATCCACGCAATAAGCTCTATTTCCCCTGTACGTCGCCGTTCCGATCTGTTCATATTTTTGCTTTGATCTTGATTTCTATTGCCTTCGCTTTGCTCGATTAGCTTGAACTATTGCGACTTTAAGACATTTGTTAGTTGATTCATTTATCATTAATTCAGTAAAAATAGTCTGATAGATGCTGTAATACTCTCCTAGGAAACACAGAAAGCTTGTTCTAATTAATATGGTCGTTAAAATAATTAGGTGGAATCACGAAATAAAGTGAACTAATGAATTATATTTACAAAATCTCCGCTGACAACTGGCGATTACTTGGTTGTAACTCCACAAGTCTACAGGTTACGCCAGTAGCGGAT
This sequence comes from Lobelia cardinalis, assembly GCA_028566635.1. Classification (NCBI taxonomy): domain Eukaryota; kingdom Viridiplantae; phylum Streptophyta; class Magnoliopsida; order Asterales; family Campanulaceae; genus Lobelia; species Lobelia cardinalis. The sequence continues at coordinate 18,382,672 of JAOWAN010000001.1, read as the reverse complement.
GGAATCTATAATTTCACCAATCAATGACTGCCAATTGACCTTTCTAGTTTATCCATTTTGGTGGATTTATATGGAAGAGGAGATCTAGTAGTGGCCTCTGTAATTAATGTGCTTCGGTAATTAGTGTAATTAAGGTTGCTTTAATATTTTTCTCAAAATGGAAAAGGTTGGTTTAATCCTTATTGCTTAGTTAGTACTAGTAGTGTTTCTACAGAAATGATCTATTTTTGGAGGGTACATTAATGCAGTACAATTGGCGATCCAGGACTCTTAAGGCTTACAAATTGATACTTTTGTATAATAAATAAGCTAAAATAAAAAATAGGTAACACAGCTAGTACTATTACGTGTATTTTATGCTGACATTATCAAAAAAGGTTTTAAGATAACCGAAAGCACGCAAAGTGAAAGTTTCTGAAATTAGAATAGGGCACTTTTCCACATTTATGTCTATTTTTTTAAATTTTTTTAAGAACCAGGGCGGCACCCAACGGGAATGGTTACCCGTTATTATTAATAAAGGGAAAAAGATACAAGGAGGAGGAGTCACTCGATGTAGCCTGACCTCTAAGGGAAATTACAATGCAGCCTATCTATGGAAAAAGAAATAAAAGATACAGAAAATCATTTTCTATAGTGAAACAAGCCATAGGAGTCCTGGGCAAGAGTAACTCGAACATCTCTAGGAAGATACACTTCATGAAAGATGATTTTTCTGTGTGGTTTGAGCAAACGCAGCAAGTCTATGTGCAGGTTATGTAAAATTTTGTAGTCGCCTAACGTATCAACACATTCTCTAACATCATAAACATATTTCCATGGAACCACATTTATGTCTAAGATCCTGATGATTAGGCAAAAGTTGGTGACCTTAAACTTTTGAGAAGAAAATTAGTTGTTCTTAAATGATATCTGGTGGCTAGGATGAAACAAGGATTTAGGGAGACACCTGACCATCTATGCAAATAGATTAAAGCTGTTAATGTGAGGAAGATAAGTAGGAAAGACACCCCGTAATGGATAATTGAGATCTTATGAATTTGGATTATCTATGGTTGTAAAATCCGTCAAGTAAATATGGATGCTAAGGCATCTGATTTTGAATTTTGATTGCATCCATATGCCAGTTATATTTACCTTTTCAGTATGGCTCCGAGACATGTGTAACAAAAGAATGTAATGTTGGGAGTTTGGAGTTGGCATCGAATGTGTGTTAGTGTGTGTGTATTTGTCTGTGATTATATCTTTAAAATATATATTATCATGAAGTGCTACTTATGTTACACCCTAGAAGACAATGCACTGGTGCAGTAATCTTTTATCTCCCCTCCTAGTTATTGCGAATCACTAAAGCTAGTGGAAATGAAAAGAAAGAACGTAGGAATCTGTCATCTTTCCTACTAATTTAGGAAGAGATGATTAACATAGCCTATGGGAGTGGTACAAACTTCTTAGTTTCTTCATTCTTACAAGTCTGGTTATTTTGTCGAATTACCTTCTCCTGTTTCCTCTTTTCTTCTTTTTACTCTGTATGTGAAAAACCTAAAAGGTTCAAGTTGATGCTCGATAAAATGAGATGTGTCTATGTGAAACTAGAGACACGACGTTTGAGCAAAGCTTCCAAGCTGTAAAAGAATGAAATAATAATAATTTTGATGCTGAATTAGAAACAAAAATGTTCCAATATTTTGAGCTGCTCGCATAGACTTGGTCAAATCCATTTCAAATTGGCTATAATATGCTTATATGAAGGTGCCCTGAAGCACACAATTTCATGGAGCATATTAAGTTGATGTGGAATAATCACTGGCGCTAGCGTACAGGAGTTGGATGATTAGCCGGACACACTGAAACAACCAAGAGTGAGAATTGAGGCCTGGAAAAAGTTTTAACATTTGATATGTGGTACATGCAGCTTTTATGGTTGTTGGGAGTGGTCCTTTATATCTGCTTCTAAATTTGATATGGTCGTTGGGAGTGGTCCTATGATTTTAAATTAATTCTCATCCTTTGCCCTTTTACGTGAGGATTGTTGTCAAAGAATATGTGGACTGATAAAACTCAATGTATAAAAATATACTCCCTCCGTCCTACCTGAAGAGGGACACTTTCCTTTTCTTGTTCCGTTTGAAGAGGGAGGGAAATTTCCTTTTTGGGCCATACAATTTCACAATATTATCCTCCCTTTTGGCAAAGGATAAACGCGAGCCTCATGTTGAATGGTGTTTAAGGAAATTAAAATGTTTTCAACTGATTTCTAAATTTGTAGTTAAAGTGTTCATCTTTAAGTGGAAATGGAGCAAGCATCACATTTTAACTTTCAACTTCTATTTGCAACTATCTGATTTGGAATAGCCGTCGTTAGAGCATGTACTCTGTTTTCCTTATAAAATTTGAAATATATATGGTAAGCAAATTGGGAATCTCTTTATCTTAATTGATTTGGAGTCAAACAACTTGTATAATAGTAAGTGCACTAGAGAGGAGGATTGCCATCTTCAATGTTACATGTACTGCATGAGAGAAACATTAGGTGTCCAAGATAAACCCTTGCACCCTACGAGCTGCAGCTGCAAGAGATGAACTAGCTCGTGACGTTAACTAGGTGTAAGCTTGATCTGAGATTAGGGAACTCACCTTGGACCGTGTTCGCTTTAGGAGAGACTATTATGCATCTCCGAACAGATTGATTGGGATACTGAATACACCGAGGTTAGCAATGCGCAAGTGACCGCGAGGAGGGTACTGATTGGGGAAACCGCTTTCAGGCAGGTTTTGCATAAAGGCACAATGCACTTCCAGAGGAGAGTTGTCATCTGATGGGAGTGACCCATAGGAGGTCATTGATAAGTTATTGGTAGATGGAACAACTTGCACATATACTGTATATTTTGCGAATAACATGTGATAAGTATAGGTAAGTGTTAGGATTACACGACTTGTAATTTTAATTTTGGGCTGTTTGTGAATCTTTAATCCGAAAATTGGTGTATTATATAAGTTTGCGTATCTTTTGACGTTGTGGCTTGGGGTCCACGGCTGGGCCTCGATCCGGGGCATCACAATTCTGCCCAGTGCAGGGGTTTTACATCCTTAACGAATGGTAAGATTACTCATTTGTGTCTTAAGGTGGGAAGGTATTACGTTACAATTCATGTTTACAGTTGCTTCATATTAGCGATCCAAGAATTGTTATATTTTACTATGTATCTCAGTGAATGTACATCTCGGCGTCTACTAATTTACTGATATATGCTTTTGTGAATATTCTAGATGAACCTGGCAAGCAAGTTCAAAGTGCCATCAGGATTAAAAATACCAGCAAGTCTCATGTAGCTTTTAAGGTACGAGTTTACTATTTATGACATTTCTTTTCCCCCATGTTGATGCTAATACCCGATATATTCTAATACTGCAATTTACTTTACAACAACATAATGTTTATATTGTTTTCTTTCTTCTTACGTGTGTCTTTTCTTTTTGTTGCCTTAGTTTCAAACAACTGCGCCAAAAAGCTGCTTCATGCGTCCTCCGGGGGCTATTCTCGCTCCTGGCGAGAGTCTTATTGCTACTGGTAATGACAGTGTGCTTCGAAGCAGTTCTGATATTTGCTTATAGTACTACCTTCACGCCCCAGTATGAGTGCCAACATATATGGAAATCGACAAATATATGTATATCCATGGAAGCTGATACTCATTGTGGGATGGAGGGAGTATCCAGTTAGACAAATATTTGATGATAGGAGTCTATTTTTGCTGTCCAGGTTACTCTATCTTGAGGTTAATTGCTTACAAGTTTCACTTCTGTTTTAAATGGCTATGCTAGTATTCAAGTTTGTGGAGCCTCCAGAGAATAATGAAAAACCATTAGATCAGAAGAGGAAGGTGAAGTTTAAAATCATGAGTTTGAAGGTGAAAGGAGTAATGGATTACGTACCAGAGTTGGTGAGTCATGCCTCTTTCATGGTTGCTTACGCTATTCCTTTCTTGTATGTATTTTTTATGCAGGCTCTTCTCTTGATGCAGTGAACTGAACTGTATTCTCATTGTAGTATTAATTTGTTTGCACATGGATCTCTGGTGCTCTATTTAAAGTCTTGCTTCTCTCCTGTGATATTTCGGATTTATGGACTTTGCACTTTCTTTAAGACTGCAAAACTATGGAGTTAGATTTGTCTTGGATGAATAATTTTTTCTCGTCCCTCTGTCCCAAATTGATCGTCTCTTTTGACCTACAGGATTTTAATCAAAAGCTTGACTTTGTGTCTACTTTCGACCCAATTAATTGAGACAGGCTTAGTTAGTATGATGTGTTGATATTATGTCGAAATGGCCTCTGCCCACAATCTCATGTCCTTCAATTTGCAAAGAAATAATGCATGGGGATTGGGAGAAGAGGGAAAGGAAGCTACTCACTCATGCTCTGCATGTGTATGTTACTAGCTTTGTGCACAATACATAAACACAAGCTATGATGCAAGTCTGTTTAGCTTCACTAGCATTATAGGACTCTGAATTACCTATCAAGTTTTTGAGAAGCGTAATTTTCTTTTTACCTGATTTGTTGAAGTGGTTGTTTCTCCCTTACTCGAACACTCTCCCTCCATCTCTCCTCTCTCTCACACACAAACAGACATTAATCGTTGGCTGCTGACCAACTCATTTTGCTGATGGTATTTTTTTATTCTCAGTTTGATGAGCAAAAAGATCAAGTGGCTGTTGAACAGATATTGCAGGTTGTTTTTCTAGATGTGGAACGCCCCAGCCCTGTAAGTTCAAAATTTCTTCCTCTTTCACTAAGTGATGGTAATTATATACATGCTTGTTTTTGTGGTTTAACACCACGTGGAACTTTTCAAATGGTTGTGCTGATATATGGGGTTGTATACTTCTTTCAAGGCTCTGGAAAAATTGAAGCGCCAATTAGCTGAGGCTGAGGCTGCTCTTGAATCCCGCAAGAAGCCTCCTGAGGACACGGGTCCAAAGGTTATTGGTGAAGGCCTTGTGATAGACGAATGGGTGAGCTATGGTTTGAACTTGCGTATTTTGCTTCTTGTATTGTGTTTTCCTCCTAATTTGGTGTTATCTCAGCCTTCTCTCATATTTTGCTTTTTCCAGAAGGAGAGAAGAGAGCGATATTTGGCTCGACAGCAAGTGGAAGGGCTAGAATCGGTATAAACCTGGAGGTTTGTGGTTACTTAAAGTGTGCTGCTGATGATTGTATCATTTCATTTGTTTTTTTCGTGTTATAATTATAATATTGAAGGATATTGTGCTCAAAGAGCTTGTTGAGGAGACAAGTGAAAGATGTGCTGTAGCTGCTGTAAAAAAGTTTGTAAGTTAAATCTGTAACTTGACCTAGATACATAATACGCATGCCGGTTCCTATCTGTAGATAAATATGCCTAATTGTCTTTTTTTGCTTTTATAACAATAATAGAAAACTTTTGGTCTTCTGTTTGGAAATGACAACTGAGTCCTCTATGCTGTTGACTTGATCATACTGGTTATTAACATAAGGTGATTTGGATTTTGTAACAAGAGAACGTTCTTCTCCTTGCACACCTGCCCATTCACCAAAACGTCAGCATTTGCTTTGGCAACCATGATTGGTACAAGGTAAAGCGGTGTGATACATAAGAGTTATCATCTTCTGAGGCTCACAGAAAGTTACCATGATGCATTTGTTTTGGGGTTTTGGCATCTATCTTTAGGTTTTGAGATACTTTGTGATTATAGTCTAGGAGCCTGAGCTGCACTCGTGAACTTGCAAGCAAATAGTTCAAAAAGTCGAGTCTTCTCGAGTCTGAAGTTTAAGCCATTGCTTACATTACAGGAGCGTTTAGTACTTGTTTATGAGATTGTTTTTAATGTTACCTCGTGATAGTGTTGATATCATATGGGTCAATGCTCGAAGAAGGCTATGGGTAGACTCATGGTCAAAATTTTATTTACTTCTCAATCTGTTTTGTTTATTTTTACTTTGTTTTCCCTTCCAAATGGTCAGAGGTACCCATATATCGACAGGATTGCTGATATGTCACCGAAAAGGTGACCGAAAAGATGACATCGTAGGAGCACAGCAACCAATTCAGACAAAAATATCCGTGTCTAGCCACCAGAATCTTCAAAAACCATGGCTTCCCAAGTGCTCTGTTTTTCCCAAACCATTGTCCCTGACCAACTGGTGCTCATTCTCTATCAACCCATTTATAGTATGATGATATATTCATCCCATCATTTCCTTCAGATCGATCTCATACAGAATCTACTTGCTCATATTCACTGCTCACTAGGGTCGTAACTGCTGGAAGGGGAGAAAACTAAAGAGAGAGAGTGAGTTTAGAGAAAAAGATGAGTTATCTAAGAGAGCTTTCATGGCAGCCACTGTTGCAATGGTGGTAGGCCACATTGATCAAAGCCGCAGATATAGCGCAAGCCTAGGAGCTGTTTCTCGTGCCAGTTTGAGGGACAATTCCTTTCAGGTGGGAGGGTTAGAATCTGATTCGGGTGAAGGAGGAGACTGCGAGAGAAGACGTGTAGAAGAGTCTATGCAGAAAGTATCTCATGGCACTTTAAATTATTAATTATATCGGGAGTAAAAAAAATAATTTATAAATTCTTTCATATTAATCACTAGTGTATGCCCGTGTGCCTCGAGGCCACGGTGCAGAAAAATATAGATTTTTTTTTTGGCTTCTCTTTCCCTTTTCGATGTAAAATTAAAAAAATAAATTATCCATATATCATTTCGTTCTACTCATAAGGCTCATAAATGACAATTGATAACAATATTTAAAGCAGTTTAAAGAAAAGAGTTAAATAAAATGCTTCTTTTTAAAGGCTGAATATAGTTTTTCAAAAGTAGTTTAAAGGCTGAATATAGTTTTTCAAAAGTAGTTTATTGCCTAAAATGCTAATAAGTGATTTATTCATTCACAATGAAAATTATTTTTCTTATTGTTAAAATAATAATATTAACAGTTACAATAAAATAATATTTTAATTAATTACTATAATTGATTAAAGTTTAATGTTGCTTAAAATATATTTTTACTTTACTAAAATCATGGATAAATTAGCCTAAATCCAATCCAATGCCTATTTTCTACCTTTCTAGGAGTAGTAGGAGTTCCGTGTTTCTAGGGAAACTTCCTAGACGGCTTCTTTTGGCCCAATTTCGGCCCAAAACAAATAAAACAATTATAAAATCAAAAAAACATTTCTCAAAGAAAAATTAGCTTCTGATCATTGGAAAATTGAAACCGCAGCCTCTTCCATTGGCTCCTTTCCTTCCAGCCGATCACTATCGCAGGTAAAAATTTTCCCTCTTTATGGATCAGGTAAAAATTGAAACCAGATATGATGTGGCCAGACCCGCTCACAGCCACAAAGTGGGTGGCTCGTTCAAATTCGCAGGAAACCCACGTCTGACAATCCTCAATAAGGTCGACGACTCGACGTACCAGCGGAACCGGCGGATCCACCACAGCACCGTCGTTCCCCACCACTGCGGACACACCAACGCCCAAGTGGTGGCTGTCTTTGAGAACGAACTGTCCAGGAGGAGCGGGAAAGGCCCAGCGGTGGTGGTCGGAGGGGAAGTTGAGGTCGAGAGTACCCGGACAGCAGTGGAGGAAGTGACCTGCAGGAAGCTCCATAGCAACAGATCTGCTAGAGACAGAAATTTGATGCTTTGCAACAGATTTGATAACACGAAGGGTACAGATCTGCTAGAAAGAAGAAGTAAATACCGCTCTATTTTATACAGCCGACAGAAAAGCAAGGGTACAGGGAAAGAGAGAGAAAACTTATTGCACCAAAAACAGACCTCGGGAGTTGTGAGAAATTACTGTTACGAATGTCAATTCGATGAACAATAAATATCGCTCTATTTTATAATATAGATATCAATATCTATGAAATCGTAAATAATATCGTATTATACGATATTGCATTTCAGATCTGATTCTAACCTATTCAAGTCTTTGATGAGAGTGGATAATGTTTAGTAGTAGTTGGTTATGATTTATTAGGAGTTAGGGGCAGTTCTGTAGCAGTTTATC
>JAOWAN010000001.1:18318644-18331967 GCA_028566635.1 Lobelia cardinalis | reverse complement strand
GAGAGAGAGAGAGAGAGAGAGAGAGAGAGAGAGAGAGAGAGAGAGAGAGAGAGAGAGAGAGAGAGAGAGAGAGACACGAAAACCAAACCCATCGCCGCCACGAAAACCAAACCCACCTTCAACCTCCATTAACAAACCCAGATTTGTTCACTGTAAGAGGAAGAGGGTGGCGAGGTAAGAGGCGATTCGTTTGCGGCCCGTTTAAGATTTGCAAAGAGGCGATTGGTTCGTGAGAATGGTTCTTGAAGGGTTGTCGTCCGCCATTGATGGCTATGGAGATGGTGGTGGGCAATAGCGAGTGAGAGAGAGGAGGGATAAGAGAGAGAGAGAGAGATCGAGAGAGATGAGCAGAGAGAGATCGGAGGGGGAGAGACGGGAGGGGAAGTGGGAGGTAAGAGGAAGGGGCTGAGGAAGGCGATGGGGTGGGGTAGCTGAGGAGAGACGGGGTCAGGGGGTGGGGGGTTTATGTTTTTTTTTTTTTTTTTTTGAAGCATAGCAGTTTACCCCCTTAAGAAATTTTATTTTGGACCCTCAACTTAACCTTGATGCAAAATTACAAAATGATTCTTAGAAAACTCACGCGCTTTGCATGTGAGTTTAGTTTCGTTAAGTTTCTAACGAATCCGTTAAAAAAATCTCGTTTCGAAATAAAAATGCAATATTAGGATCTATTTCGAAATTTCTTAAACCGAGGGATCTGTTTCAAAATCCCACGAAAACTTTGGGATCTAAAATGAGATCAACTCTATTTTTTTCCTCTTCCATTTTCTTAATTCCATCATGAAACAAAGCTCCAGTGGCGAATTCCCTCTTCTCTTGGAGTATACCTTGATAACTGAACTGATGAAGAAGCAAATCAAGCTTCCATTTCTTCATCTTCTCATAATCTGCCTTCTTGTCCCGTGGGTAGTGGATCGATATCATGAAATCGATATTTCTGTTGGACTTGATTTCCATTCTAGAACATTGCGGAATTCATCAGACCCTTTAAAGCCATTTAATTAGAAAACTTTGTAATATCTTTTTTTTTTTAAGTTAATTTCTCTGATCCATTGATTTTAATCGATTGATCAGCGAGGCGTCTTTCCTAATCATTGAAATGGGACTGAAGTCAAAAGTGAGGTGACGAATTTTGCAATCTCCCACCTTGCCCTTCAAACCCGTCTCCTTCTTCCCAGTTTCAAATAAATTCCAAATCCCCACAAAAATCCCCACAAGCCACTCCTCCCACTATCCATTGCTCAAATTCTCCACCCTAATTACCCAATCCTCATTCTCTACCATATTTATGAGTCCTCCATACCCCCATTCAATTTAAAGGTATTATTGAATTATAATTTTTGTTAATTTTTATTTAAAAGGATATAAAATACTTTTTAAATAAGGTTATTTATACAATAAAATTGTGTATATTAAATTTAGCATTTGTGTGCTTTGCAAATAGTCGATCACTATAATTGATCGATTAATTAAATAGATTATAATAGATTGAATCCTTTAAAATTTATTAATTATTAAAATTCAATTAAATTTAATTCATTTAACCCGCTCTGACATAATAATTGTAACTCATTTAACCCGCATCGACATAATTACTAGTAATCAAATGAAAACTCATTGTCCTCCAAATGGGAAATTTTAGTATACGAACGAGGAGTCCAGTTTATCTCTGGGCCTGGCTCTATTTGTGGTTAATGACAAGAGTATGGACTGTCTTTGGGCTTGGACTATTTCTATGGGCCTATGGCTACTAGGTTAAGATTTGCCTCATTAATGAATTGAGCAGCTACTACAGCAAGAGACCTTAACCGTGTCAATGTAAGTACTCGCCTTCTCATTTTTTGGCTCAATTTAAGTGAATTTTTTTGTTACGGAATTAAGTTATTGTTACAAAATTATACATGTTTTTACTAATAAGAAAATCTAATTAAGCTCTAAATTCTATCGCTTCTTCAAGTTCTTATAGACACGAAATGCCTCTCATGTATAATTGGAGGGGGGGGGGGGGGAGACAATTGCACGAAGGTAAATCCCAAATGGAGTACAACATAAACCAAGATATGAATACATCTTTCTTGACCATCAATGGCAGACTACCAGTTAAAGCGAGTCCGTCTTTCAGCACCTAGCTAGCTAGTATCATTCATTAGAACGAACCATCCTCATACCCCAGAAGAGACTGACAGATGGAGAGAGAGAGAGAGAGAGAGAGAGAGGAAAATAGTGAGAGCTCACCAAGTTCGATTTGTTCAGTTTAGATAGTGAGAACAAAAGATGGAGCATCCCTTCTTGGGCCTGCAACAGTCCGGTAGACGTATACTTTATCAGCATCGTTGTCATCACTTTCATCTTCCTTGATCACTTCAACATTCAACCGTGGCATCTCTCTCGCTAGCTGCCTACATCCATCCATAGTCACGCTACAGGCTGACATCCATAAAGACCGCATAGATTCATACTTCTCTAACCCTGAAAGCAGAGCTGTATCCCCAAATGGACAATCTCTAATCTCAAGTTTCTTCAGCTTCGGGCAACCTTCCATCAAACTTTGCATTCCCCAGTCACTGGTTCCAGCAAAAGCCACTGATAGAGTCTCCAGGTTCTTCGCATACTTGCCTATATACTCAAATGTCTTGTCTGTTAACAATCCTGAAACTGAGAGTCTCTGCAGCTTAGTGCAAGTCGTTACGACTGCACCAAAAGCCTCATCCATAGGTTCACCTGTTAGATAATCAGGCTTCCCTGGTTCCATTATGCAGAGGCGGAAATGTGTGAAATCGGGGCAGTTTTGAACAATTGTAGCAATAGCAGCATTGGTCATTTGGTGGCAAAAGTAGAGCACATAGTGGAGTCTCGGGCATCCGCGAGATACAGCCACAAAGCCTGATTCAGTCACACCGTGATTGACTTGATCCTCAAAGGGATCAGCAGGGAACACACGGATTTCCCCAAGCAGAGGACAGCTTGATCCAACCGCTTCTAGCCCCTCATCTCCCACCGTGTCAAGAACCTGGACCAAAAACCAATGCCTTAGAAGATAATCTACTAAAACTTTATCAATCTTCCATCAACATCAATGGATTGGCTAACGAGAGAGAAACTAAAGTCTAAACAATCATCTTACCCAGAGGCGCCTTAGACATGGGCAGTGAACAAGTAGCTTGGAAAGTTCAGCACTATCTAAGGTTGAATAGCTCAGATTCAAAAAAGTAAGAGTGGCACAGAGAGGGTATAGAAGAGGGAGGTAGTGCGAAGTAGCTTCCCATAATCCCGAGAGAGTATGCAGCTTTTTGCAGTTACTAAAAGCATTTTCAAGATCGGCATATGGGCAAGACATGACTTCTTCCTGGAACGAGCCAGTGCCTAGCTCCATCAGTTGAGGTGCCCACACAAGCAGCTCTTGCAGTTGCTCCAAACAAATACTCTTGTTGACTTTCAAAACCCTTAACAATTGGCATCGAGCAACAAGTTTCTCAAGAGCATCAAAACTAACATCACTGCTAAGGCTTGCAAAGTTTAGCACTTGCAATGATGTTAAGCTTTCTGGAAAGTAACTTAGCCAATCACCACCAAGATCTTCCATGTCATTCTCCTGTATGTCGAGCTCTGTCAAGTTCCTGCAAATTACAAATTGGCATTAAGGAATCTTTCTTCCATTCACAAGGAACAAAATGAACACGGATAAAGCTCATTCCTGAAGACATAGTTGCTAATGAATCATTTCAAACAAAGAAACAACGAATTAACCATATTTCAGTCTTCAGAACAATACCTGATAAAGCCAACTAGCTGAAATATAATAAGAAGGTTTTTTGGTTAACCAAATGATTCTACTATCAAATGGCCATATGCAGAATCTTATTTCAGACCTTCAAATAATGAACTAAGAATTGGCAGCGAACAACTCGTTGAAAGACATGTAAGCATAATCGTGGAAATTAGAACTTTTCATGAATCTAATCATATGCTAAAATGATAAATTTTTGATGCACCCTTTAGTTTCCTAATCATCAAGGTTGAAAACTAGATATCATATTACTATTTGGCTTGCCAAGGTAAGTGAACAAGAACATCATAAATCACATTTTATTGAACATGTTAAAATCCAAATATCGTTGTACAAAGTTTTCATTGTACATCCCCCTTATGTAATCCAAAAACATAGTTGGGTAACAAATTTGAACTGTAGCTGTAGCTTACTTGCAATGAGTGGCGATAGCACTAAGCCCATCAGTACTGAACCCCGCGCAGCTCAACATCGACAAAGCCTTAAACTCACTGAAATTGGTCGCTAAGAACTCCAAGCTCTCATCATTCACTGTCATTCTCTTCAACCTCAGCTCCTCAAGGAAGGGGTACGCAGTGGCAAACACCTCCAGCCACGGCTGTATATTCGCTCCCCAACCATCCGGTACCAAATTGAAGTCCGAGAATCTTGGCTTCCCCTTCAGCGTCACGCTCCGTATGTTTGAGAACCTTTCCGCAACCATCTCCGGTGATACAGAATAGCAGTTTCCGATGAACACGTGGGTGCGGGTCCGCCGATCCGCGTTGTACCAGTCTTTGCAGACTAGTGACAGCGAGTTACGATCTTTGTGGGTGTCCATGAGGGAGAGAAACAGTTCCACCACCTTGGTCGGGAACGAGATGTCCCTAGTGACCTCGGTTGACTCGGCCAGAGTCTTTCCAAGATTATTCATTTCCATGTTTGACTCAAGAAACTGGGCGCATTCAATAATGAAAAGAATTCATCAAACACTTTTCAGTGCATCATTAAACATCTAAAACACAAACACACATACACACATTGAAGAAGCTTAAGAAACAGAACATTAAGATGAAAAGATAGAAAGTGTACATAGGGGGTTGAAGATTGGATTCACAAACTGTAGATTCAACGTTGCATTGTCACTTGTCACTATGGGTTGAAAACTGAAACAGTAAATGCTAGTTTGGCATCAACTGTATATGCAACCTTCTAATTCATTCTGTGAGTCTCTCTCTCTCTCTCTCTCTCTCTCTCTCTCTCTCTCTCTCTCTTACATACGAAAGCACTTGAAGAAAAAAACAGAGTGGAGAGTGGACGGGAGAAAAGAACTTATATCCACCCAATCACCAACCCCACATAGGTCATTAAAAACCACTTATGTTAATTTACTTTTAAGAATGATTTTGATTAATATGAGAAGTATATTCGGGTATCAATGTTTTAATTTTAAAATTTAAAAAGAAAAAAAAAATATTTCAACAGCAGCAGGATCACATCTGAAATTCGGGCAATTAATGAATCACTAAACATGTTTCATGGTAGGGAGACCATGCCCACGAGGTGTGCTTAAGTATGTGAGAGAAGATGCCAAAAGACATATCAGCCATTTGCCATCCACATGCTCCCTACTTAGTACTACTACTTACTACTAGCATCTGCACACAAGATTAATATTATTATTTGGTAGTATTTATGTAAAAATTTGCGCTTTCTATTAATTGAATCATTGAGTCCACCAATTGCTTGATGGGAGTACACCTAAGCTGGTCAGTGGTGTGATCCGATCTAAGGTATGGGTGGGTGGGTGGGTGGGTGCGTAATGCGCATAGTGTGGAGCAGCGACAGCTCTCTATCTCTTCGCATCAATTATTTTTTTCCGCCATTAATGGATTGGAGGAGGAGGATTGAGGAAGATTATCACTACCCACCCCCACCATACGACAAACTCTTTTTTGAGTTTTATCAATTATTTTCACACCACACCGCCATGAATTTCGTACCCACCATCTGAAAACGTCGAATATATATTGGCTGCTAGTTCTATGGCACACATAAAACACGATCAAATTCAAGCTTTTGGTCAAGAAAAATGAAGTTTTCTTGGGAAAATCAGTTGAAGGTCTTATATTCACATGCCATGACTTTGATCATTTCTCGCCACATGGGTTAAGCATCAAATAACTCCCTCCATTTTCCATTAATCCGCGTTAAACTCTGGGATTTTGTCTTAAAATTAATTTGCAAGTGGATTGATTGATCCAAGATCGTTGTTAACTAAATGTAAGGCCAATTTATACTCTGGGTTTTTTAACGTTTTCAACACGCCCCCTCACACGTAGCACTCTCTGGTCAGTTCGTATATGAAGCGCACATGCGCTCTAGCAAGGAGTGCCTATGTGAAAATATTCATTTTATTACGTTATTTATTCATTGTCTAAAATTAAATGTTCATTTTTATCATTGTTATTGAAAATCAACAATAAAATTAAGAAAAATAAAATGAATATTTAGTTATAAAATATGAACAAAATAACGTAATAGAATGAATATGGAGCAAATAGGCGTTCCTTGCTAATAGCGCGTGTGCGCTCCATATAATTTCTACTCTCTGGTCTTTGTATTGGATGGGACGAATTCGGTTATCATGGACCTTTGAGCTCGCACGTCTAATTTTCCTACTCTTGATGCCTCAACCAACCTTTAATTTCTTCATTTTCTGATCCAGAAAAGACCGAAATCAGGCGCTTCCTTCAGTTTCCGATGCGAGAACTCTTTATGCCTGGAAGCTAAGCCTACAAGGCTTTCTCAAACACTCTTCACAACTATAACAAACGCAGAATCTCCTTCCTCTTTTAATGCAAAAACACCGTGGCCGACAGTCCACCTCAATTCGTAGAACACACTAGATTACACAAAAGCATTCCTATGCCAACTCCTTCTTGGCGTGTATTACCACCAGTTTCTTTCAAGAAGTTGCACAGAGTGTCGTTCATGCAATATTGTTTACACGAGATATAGTTTGCTGTGCTACTCGCATGAGTTGGGTAGAATATGAATGTGATACTCATCGTTCCCCTACTCCTACCTTACGACATGAGTCGGATGACTTATCCTTTACACTTGAATTGGATGCTCATAGTTCATCTACACACCTACCATCTAAAAGAAGTTTTTTTCAGTCATATGATTGAGCTATGCAGTGGCATGGGTCGAAACCCTGCGACCTAAAATCTGAGCTAAGTGAATAATTTTCTAAATCTGGGTACTGTTGCTTTTAATCACACCATACTGGCACCAATATGCTTGGCAGAAATAAATAATACAGCAACACTTTACACTCTTTATAATTAGTATGCTAAACACAATCATAGTGAGGGAGGGAGTAGCCATACCTACCATATCATTGAAACAGAGCACATACCTACCATATCAATAAATTGACATAGTGATTGTACTAATGAAAAATGTAACTCCTCATATGTGAGGGAGGGAGTAGCCACAATCTACAGCATAATACAATTTAATTGAGCAGCGAAAGCTAGGATCACAGTATCATCAACGAATAATCGACCCAGAATCCAGTCGCAGAAAGTTATAGCTCAATTTAGTCACAATTCATCCACTTTTACCAGGCTTTAATTATCCAATCAGAGACATGAAAATTAAGGGTGGGGAGGGTGGGTTGTTTGCCAAAATATTTCCTACAGCATAAGGCTCAATCAATACCCATGCAACATAAAACATAAAACAACATATCCTTAATTTACTGTGGTCAAGACAGAAAGGCACCATCAACGGCAGACTTCCAATGAAAACAAGTCTTGTCTTTCCGCACCTGGCATCATAACCAGCCACCTAGAGAGATCAAGAAATCCGGTACTGACCTTCAGGAGCATGCGTTTCAGTGAACATCTTCCCATTGAAATCAATAACTCCAAGCCCCGTGAAACCTTGCAATTTAAATCCTTTGTGTCGCTCCTTCCAAACTTGCACTCAGATATGCATAATGATTCCATGCGTTCACCTGTTGCTTCAAAATAATGCAAATGGTAGGTATAGAGTTGCTGCATCCCCACCTGGTACGGTAGTCTTTACTAGCCTTTCAGGCGTGGAATGGTACTATAAATTGATCAGCAGCTCAGGGAAGTTTGTAGAAGGCCTTGGAGTATAGAATGATAACAATCATAACATCCCATTTTTCATTTTATTCTCCTACTTCATTCTACCCCCGGTTCCACATCTAACAGTTCAGAGACAAAGTGCAATCTCATTGTCTTCCCACTCAGGCATCTGATACATCTACTTGAGTAGCTGCTATCTTTTAAACAAAAGCAACTAGCAGACCTGCAGAGATATATTTAAGATACGCGTTAGGAACAGCTACAGAATAATAATGAATTACATAACCATTTTAAATATTACTCCCCTGCCCCCAAAATGAGTCCAGCATGAGTTTCTCATGGAAATTAAGAAAGCTGACACATGCAATATTAGCGGCACGTGTACATAATCACTCTTAGTATTACGATTATAGGATCAAGCGGAAAATAAAACATGATGAGTGGCTAATGTGAATGTAACTTCATAGCAAAATGGACACTCATTTTGGAAAAAATCAACAATACTCTTTATCAAAAAATGCACAATCATTTTGGAAGGAGGAAGTAGTTTGATTATAAGGTTAGATTTTGGTAAACCACGCAGGATTATTACTTATCAGTATATGTCTAAATCCAAAAGGAGAACTACAGGGAAGGATAATCGACCAGAACTTCAAGGCAGACGAGATTAAAAGCAGAAGTTTATTAATCACACCTTCATGGTACATATGCTAAGTTGCTGGTGAACAATCACAATCCGGTCACCAGGTAACAATTAAAATATTATAAACATAAATTAAGGTGTAGATTTTGAGTGCTATCAATATCATTTTTGTATCCCGCCATACAAAATCATATTTCACCATTCAGACCAATAAAGGATTTGCATCCAAAAGATTTGATCCTCATTCAGGGTCACCTCACAAAATGAGTGTATACTTGCTGATACACTCATTTTGGTGGTACTTTTTCATCAGTCATGACAATCATTTAATGTGCAATGGATAACTAACACCAAGTCTTCTGGCCAGGAGTTCTCGTATTTGGGGAGAAAAGTCTTATTCCACTAGCTCTACTGACAAGACATCTTATATGGAGTAATATGTAAGCTGTTGCAAAGATGAAACACAAGAAGGCTAGTGAGTGGTTAATTGTTCAACTGGCACTAGTCTCCCGGTTACAGATGTAGGATATCATGAACGCATACATACATAGAAGCAGAGAAATAATACGCCTAAAAGTTCAACTGAACAGGCTCCTATTCTAAGTGAATACAACCCACAAACTCGAACTACAAACCAATCATATTTTGCTCATGTCTTATACACATACATGCACATCCATATTTGTATGCAAGAAGAGGGATAGACAGGCACACAGACAAAAAGAGAGCTCACCAAGTTTGATTTGTCTAATTTAGAGGGTGAGAACAAAAGGTGGAGCATCCCTTCTTGGCCCTGCTACTGTACGATATACATATACTTTATAAGCCTCGCAGTCATCACTTTCATCCTCATTCATCACCTCAACGTTCAACCTTGGCATCTCCCTTGCCAGCATCCTACAGCCGTTCATAGTCACGTTACAGGCTGACATCCACAGAGACCGCATAGATTCATACTTCTCCAATCCCGAAAGTAGAGCTGCATTCCCAAATGGACAATCTCTTATCTCAAGTTTCCTAAGCTTTGAGCAACCTCCCAGCACACACTGCATTGCCCAGTCACTACTTCCAGCAAAAGCCACTGAAAGAGTCTCCAGGTTCTTGGCATACTTTCCAATGTATTCAAATGTCTTGTCAGTTAACAAACCTGAAACTGCAAGTCTCTGGAGCTTCGAGCAAGTCTTAACCACTGCCCCGAAAGCTTCATCCATAGGTTCACCTGTCAGATAATCAGGTTGCCCTGGATTCATTACGCAGAGGCGGAAATGTGTAAAATCAGGACAGTTTTGAACAATAGTTGCAACAGCAGCATTAGTCATCTGGCGGCAAAAGTAGAGCACATAGTGGAGTCTTGGGCATCCACGAGACACAGCCACAAAACCCAATTCAGTTACACCACCATGTACGATTTCATGTTCAAAGGGATCAGCTGGGAAGACACGTAGTTCCTCAAGCAGTGGACAGCTTGATCCAATAGCCTCTAGTCCCTTGTCTTCAACCGTGTCCAGAACCTGTATACAGGGAATTAGTTAATGAGCTTTGCATGAAGCAATATATGAAAATCACCTAATTTGCTTCATGGAAAATGATTTCTAGAAAACATTTCGTAAATTTTCCAGTGATTGAAAAAATATTATACAAGTCAATAGGTAAACAGCTTATTCCTCAAGGAAAATGACATATAAAACTGAACATCGTAAAACATTAAAACAAGGCTCCCCTTTCCCACTTTTGTCTCTACCTTCTACTAAAGTATCCTACTTCCATTTGTTTCAATCTACAGCATTTTCCGGAAGAAACTTTTCGAGATACAAAACTGAAGTGGAACTGAAATGAACAACTTATATAGAATTAATTGGCTAAAATAAAGGAAGTACATTCTAAAGGATCATCTTACCCAGAGACGCCTTAGACTTGGGCAGCGAATAAGAAGCTTCGAAAACTCAGTACTATGTAAGGTTGCAAAGCTCAGATTTAAAAAAGTCAGAGTTGCACAGGCTGGATATAGAACTGGGAGGTAGAGTGAAGTAGCTTCCCATAATCCTGAGATTGTATGTAGATTTTTGCAGTTACTGAAAGCATTTTCAAGCTCTGCATATGTGCGCAACTTGACTTCTTGCTCAAAGGAACCAGTTCCAAGCTCCATCAGCTGAGGTGCCCGCAAAAGCAGCTTTAGCAACTGTTCTAGGTTAATGTTCTTATTAACCTTCAAAACCCTCAAGGATTTGCATCTAGCAACAAGTTTCTCAAGGGCATCGAAACTGACATCACTGTTCAGGCTAGCAAAATTTAGAACTTCTAGTGACGATAGGCTTTCCGGAAAGCAACTTAACCAACCCCCACCAAGATCATCGATTCCATTTTCTTGTATGTCAAGTTCAGTCAAGTTCCTGTAAGCCAAGTGGCAAGTAAGGAGTTATTTTCCTCAAAACTATAGAAATTAATATAGCTCAACCCCAGAATGAAGTTGCTGATGGAAATATATCAAAGGAAGAAATCACTATAGAGTCACGAATCAACTGCCAAATTGGTTTAAGAACAGTACAAAGATACAAATACTAAGTGGATGAAACACGTCTGAGCAATTGCCGAATCTCATTTGTGACCTTTCATAGATGACCTTCCAATTATTTGTGTTAACCAAACGTTTCAATGCGAAGAGGAGCTATACCCCAAGTGAAAACTTGGAATGCATTAGCATCAGCTCAAGCTTACATATCTATATTTGATGCACACCCTTAGGTTTCCTAATAAATCAAGATTGAGCATTCCATCGTTTCAAAATTGTAACCTAAAGGTCCTGCAATTTTTTACTTCTCTCACCTTCTTTCCCCTGTTTTGGTTTTTCATGTAAGGGAACAACTACATAACAGGCATTCACAAAAGAAAATTAGATAAGAGATCTTGATTCAATTTTCTCTCATAATTTTTACTCAGTTTGTTGGATTTGTGTAGCACTATTCAGTTAACAAAAGAGTAATGTAGTTCTTATATGAGACAGCAGCAAACCTTCTTCATAGAGTAGATTAGGATATTTTTAGCAGATTAGGACATGAAGAACATGGCATCCATTAAATGTTCATTAACAGGTCATATGTCACATCAAGAAAACAACCAAAGAAAGAACAGAAAAAGATATCATAAAGTAGTAAACACTTCAATTTATACTAAATTGTTGTTTTCCACACTTAAAAACAAGAAAACAAAGCTATCACTTTTCCTACCCCCACCCCTCAAGCCCACCTCATTAATCATCTCAAATTCTCAACCAATATCAAACACACACCCACACACACTGAGTTAACTTCATCTTCACCCCATTTCATTAACATGCAAAGACATCTATTTCGGTCCTTCTAACTTTTCCCTAATCTCTCACTCATCATTTTCTATTTCCATTTTCTTGCAATAAAAAACAGAGAAACGTCAGAAAGGCCCAATATAAAGTAAACAATGACTACCATACCTAAAATGAAAAGTTATAAACTATGATGAAAACAGGAAAGAGATAATATTCAAAAGAAAACTTTATCACTTTCCAAATATGCTGCTACTGACTTGCCATAAATCAACCCAAGAAATACCCAATTTCATGAAAATTAATGCAACTCAAACTTAACTCCATTATTGTCTCAATTATATTATAACTCATATTCCAACTTTGATTGAATCGATTGAAGCCAACATTCTTGAAAATTCATGTTCACCAAATAAAGTTTAACGAGGTCATCGCAACTCTCTTCCTTTAATTAATCTATATTTTTGTTTTTTAAAGCTTGGACAAAAAGCAGCAACTATCCACTTCACACTTGGTGAAATCCAAGGACACAAGGAAACAACTATTACTATTATGATGGCGAAGAGGGGCTTTGACCAGATCATAACTGACATTTCAATTGACTTATTTTAGCCCTTAATTTTACATTATAATTACCGGAAACATCGACTACTTTGAAAAACTTTCCACAACTTCTGCCAATCAAGATTGTTATAATGTTCGTGCACAAGCAAAGTGTTACTTCTAATAATTAAGCTACAAGAGATAGAAAACACTCAAAAAAGAGCTTGAAATACAAGTTAATATGCACCAAAATAATATCAACATATATCCAACAATGAGGATTAGAACCATACTTGCAATGGGTGGCAATGGCTTTCAACCCATTAGTACTAAACCCATCACAGCTCAACATCGACAAAACCTTAAACCCACCAAACTTCCCCGCCAAGAACTCCAAACTCTCATCACTCACCACCATTCTCTTCAACCTCAGCTCCTCCAGAAACGGGTACGCCGCCGCAAAAACCTCCAGCCAAGTCCGCACGTCGGCGCCCCAATCGTCCGGCACCAGATTAAAGTCCGAGAATCTCGGCTTCCCCTTCAGCGTCACGCTCCTTATCCTCGGGAACCGAGCCGCCACCATCTCGGGGGATACAGAGTAGCAGTTTCCGATGAACACGTGGGTCCTACTCCAGCGCTCAGCATTGTACCAGTCCTTGCAAACTAGGGAGACGGAGCTCCGGTCCTTGTGAGAGATCATGAGTGAGAGGACCTTGTCTAGGACCTCGTGCGGGAACCGGGTCAACTCGGTCGACCGGGTTTTCTTGAGGTTGCTGTTTAGATCCATGTTCAATCATGGAACAAACTGAAAAGGCTAAGAACCCATTTCAAAAATCACAGCTATAGCTAACAAGAAGAAGTGTATAGAGGTGAAGATGGGATTTTGGAGATTGGTTACAGGGAAGAAGATTGAAACTTTACTCCTATGTGGATAAGTATGTTGAGGGGT
>JAOWAN010000001.1:18296902-18318544 GCA_028566635.1 Lobelia cardinalis | reverse complement strand
CTCTCTCTCTCTCTCTCTCTCTCTCTCTCTCTCTCTCTCTCTCTCTCTCTCTCTCTCTCTCTCTCTCTCTCCCGCAATTATCTTCAGCATGACCATATCTCCCGCTTCAAATTCCACTACCTGGGGTGTTGATCAGCATAGAACTCTTTTTCTTCGAGTGAGATCGCGTCGTATCAATGGTTTCTGCCATTCCTGCATGAATTGATGCAACAATATGCTATATAAAGCTATTAGAACAAGGGGATTGAAGATGGAGAAAGTGTGTATCTCGTGTTTATCACACTGTCCTTAAAGTGATAAACCCCCCCCCCCCACTATTTGCTGCAAGGTTAATGGCGTTCCACCTCTATGATTAGACTTGCACACGAAGAACGACGATCAGCAACTATCGGTGTTCTTCCTTAGGAATGAAAGAGAGTTGTAAAGTGAGAGAGAGAGAGAGTAGAAATGAGTTTCTTGTGGTGTTGTTGTGTTGTTGTGTCTAGAAATATATCTGGAACCCTGTTTATATAGGCCTTGACATACCCCTTCCTAATAGTCGCAACCAAAGGACGCGACTATTGAAATTCAAAAACTGCCACGCTTTAGATTTCGTTATGGCGAAATTTCTCAAGCGTCATGCCTTTTCATTTTAAAAAAAGTAGCCGTTGCCGGACCGCTATAGCGGCAATTTTCGCTATAGCTGAATTATGCTATAGCGGTAATTCCGCTATAGCGCTCTTCACGAATCCAAAATTGTTTCAACTCTCAGATAAATTCTGCCATAGCGCTCCAAGAGCGCCATAGCGTTCTGACATGAATCAATTTGACGTTTTTCGACTTTCTTATATTAATCATATTTGAAAGTTTTAACTCAATTTATGCTCTTAACATTATCATTTATTTTATAAAATTTCAACGCAATAGAGGTTGTTGACCCAATACTACCTCGAAAGTACTCAAGCATGTCGTTGATGCCTTTTGGGCCTTTAAGCATTGAATTACAACTGAGCCACATCTCATAACTTCACCCAACTTGTCTAATGAGTTTCTACAAAGTGATGGAGATATTTCTCTAATATTTGATATACCTTTCGATTTGACTATAAGATTGAGGATTGTAAGAGCATCCACAATGGTAACTGTGAGCACAAAACTAAAGGAATATTGATAGCATATTTCTCCACATCAGCAAATTAATCCACTTGGTCATGAATAATAGCTGACCCGATAAAATTTTTGATTTGTCAGATGACTTAAGACATGACAAGGGGTTAAGAAGCCTCTCCAATAAAAAGATGCCACATGAATTATTTTATCATTTTATTTCATTCAATTTTATAGTTTTCATAACTTAAAATTAAAAGTTGCAAAAAATATTAAAAATTATCAATTGAAGTATTTTCTCTTAATCTATAAATAGACACCAAATTTTCTATATTTTGCACAACCTCTTCAAATTTCAAATTTTTTGTTGATAAATATATTTTATATAATAATTATAACTAAATAAAATAAAATTGTTACTAATTATTAAATTTCATTGTAATTTAAAAGATTAATTATTTATTATTATCTAGTTATTAATAAATTAATATAAATATAAATATTTATTATATAAATAATTAGGAGAAAAAAATGGTAGAGTACAGTAAAAAGTAGGAGAGAGAAATTTATGACTTTTGTCGTGAATGGAAAAGAAGATATGTAAAATTATTGTTATTGATGACGATGACGTGGAGGTGAGTGAAAATGATGTGCATGAATGTAGATGCTCTAACGTGATCAGAGGCGGAAGCAGGGGGTCGGGAGGGTGCGCCCCCCCTCCCTCCCCTCGCGGCAAAACTTCTTTCTTAGGGTGATGTAATTTCTGGTCAACCGCTCCTTCCCTATTTCTAAATTTTTCAGTGACCCAGGAAGAAAATACGGAAAGAAAAAGAAAAATGAGACCAATTAAAAGCATTGTTAATTTCCTTCACAATTAACATTGTTTGTTTTCTTCTCTGAGTTCCCTCCCTCAAAAAAATTTTACAATTTTTTTTTCCTTTCCACACGAAACGGCGATACGACAATACGATTTTCAATCTCTATTTCTATTACTATTATTGAATGGATAGTCATTATTAAGAAAACTGTTTTCCAAACTTTCGATGTTTTTTCTTCCTTTTTAAGATTTTTTATGAACTCGACCTGTTTATTTGATTGTTCGATCCGAAATTTTTTTAAACTTCCCGACTGCCACCGAACGTGATGCACAACTTGAGACCCTAACGATTGTTTCGGTGGTCAGATTATTAGCCAGTGAGTGTTTGGATGAGTAAGGGTTAAGCCTTGCTAGTGATAACCTCTGATGAACAAGACCCGCATTGAGTCCACTCCGGCGCCCACTTCCATAACTTTGATTTTAAAGTGCTTGTTTGCTTTTCACACTTGATCAAAAAACTGAGGAGGCAGACTTGTTGAAGTGGCAGAATATTTCAAGTTTGAAAGCCTCCTTATTTGCCATATCAAAAAGAATTCCTCAGTTCTGATAAGTTATAATCCGAAGTTACTGGTCATAGGCGTGATTAGCATGCTATATTTGTGCAATGTAGAATAAAGAGTATATTTGTGCAATGTAAAATAAAGAGTATATCTGATCAACTGTCAGAAACTTTTTCACCCCCACCTGATCTTGCTTTTTACCAAGAGAAGTTCTGTAAATTAAATTAACTAAAAGAGTTGAACAAATTAAGCATCTAAACAATACAAAATTTCAGAAAAAAATTAGAAAGGGCAATAAAAACTCTCAAATTCCAATTCATTAATCATATCGAGCTAATAACAATTTGAAATTTCTCAACTCTCCTTTTGGTAACTTGAAGCATACATCTATTTAAAACCAGCCTGAAAGTAACTACTAAGGTGGCAAAAGCATCAGTATTTGAAATTTCTTGACTATCCTTTTCTGGTAACTTGAAGCATACATCTATTTAAACTCAGCCTGAAAGTATCCACTAAGATGGCAAAAGCATCAGTCACACACAATCCAAATGAACATGCATTCTTTAAAACCAACTCCACAACTTCACGGATGCTGAAACAGCAAATCTGGCATAAAGGTTTAAAACCAATACGGAGTGGTCTTTTAAAGCCTTTTACAGTTCCTTCATAAGGAGAGATTATCCTCACTCAAATATACATTTTAACCAAAACTGCCTCAAGTGACCCTAATTACAAAACTGGGATCAACCACAACCACATCTCCGCTGATATCTTCCAGCAGAATCTTAGGTCTTACAAGAATTGGCTCCAAATCTCAACATAACAAAATTTCACATAGTTATCAGATGACGTATTACAATTAAAGAAACACGTGTCTTGATATGCTTATTCGAATATTTAAGATACCTTAATTTCCTCATATTTGGCTGGAGTCCCTTCCAAAGATGAAACGCCTCATCCAGTCGGATATCACCAAAGACCTTGTACGCCAACTGACTAGCTTGCTGCACATGATCAGCAAAAAGAAGGAATTAAGTATTTTATACACCATAGTATCCCTATTCAAAGCTTTTGAAGAGTTGTGATGCCAGGATGTACAAGGCAACCGGAAGAAAAGAATATATAAAACTCACCTTGCGTACACAGAATACCAAAGCCACTGGGAGCTGTGTCCAATGGAAACCCAATCTCCTGGAAGTTGTGCTGCTGTTTGCTCTCCCCCCAATGGCGCAAATTGTCCAAAATGCTTGTACCTTCATGGAGGATCATGGGTTTAGTAATAAGCAATAATGAAGCAAATCTATATTTAAAAACGGTCAAATATGTTGCCTAGAGATAGGATAAACATCTGCTTTCTGCATGGTTAATTTAGAGAGCTTGAAATAGCTTGATGGCTTTGACTGTAATCCCCAAATCCCAACCATCAATTAGTAACCACCAATATTCCAAAGGAATCCTTATTCACAAGTGAAGGTGCAATCTCCCATCCTCTATTTATCATTGCTGAACCGAAAACAATGTCTAGGTCAAAGAAGGAGATACTGTAAGGTGTAGATGATCTATTAAGCACAAGTTTACTAGAGCCTAGCCACATATGCAAGGAAAAGGTCTTTACAATTTCAACATTCCACCCATCATGAATGTATATTCAATATGGCCCTCCTCCACCCCTGCCCAAGCACATAAATTTGGGGGGGGGGGGGAGTTCAAACTTCTATATGTCTAATTATAATCTGCACCTTGCCTCCAAAGTAAGACTAATGACAACCACCCCACCCCTTCCACAGTGGTACGCCTGAATGCTGTAAGGACGTGGAGCACCCTACTGGAATGGGAAAGAAAAAATAGTAGTGGTTTTTCCGCTTGGATTTTGTTTCTACGTGTACTTGGGAGAAGCTGATGAGAGGGAATGATTTCTTCTGGCAGTGTACCTGAAGGGACGGAACCTATGGCGGCCTGATGCTCTAAATCGGAGAGGACCTTCAGGGTTTTGCTCACACTCTTCCATGCGGTTAAAACAATTGGCCAGGTAGGAACCTTGCTGAGCAGCAACCTGCACAAAGTAAAGCATATAAGGGCACGTCCCTTTATGTCTGGGTACGCTAACTTGGTCAATGCTATACCTGTGCTGTTGCTGGAAGATTCTTCATTTGGGAATCCACTTGGGATAAAGCTGATTTGAATTCTTCAATATCAATTTCTGTGGATTCTTTCGCAACATCCCCCTTTGAATCCTTCAGCAGATCCACAAGAGTACTCATCTGTTTATTCTTCAAATAAAGCTCAACTTGGGGATATCTGTCACATATATCATTCAATGCTTCTTGAAATTCTTTGACAGTGAGTGTCCCGGAGTTGTCCTTGTCTGCTTTCTGAAATATGGCAGAAACATCTTCCTGCAGACAATTAGCAGTTAAGGGAAGATGTTGCATATCAATTCTATATAACAAAAGTACATGATCTTCATAAATTTATTCAAACATGAATAAGAAGAAAGAACAGAGAACAGAGAACATACACATACATAGAAAAAGGGGGGAGGGGGGGGGGGGACAGATTTACTTCCCCCCGTGAGAGTTTACTGATTTTATTTTCGAAGGAACTCTTCTCAGATCAAAATCTATTCCAATACCACAATTTACTTTACAATCCACAACTTTGGTATGCCAACATTGTGGAGACTACTGACTTACAAGGATCAGCACATATTCAACTGAGACATTTCAAGAGACATAAAAACGTACAGTTGATGGCATCAAGATAAAGTAGTCTTCATATTCAACCTTCCTTAAGTCTAACAAAGTAGAAAATCCTTAGCACCACCTACTTGCAGCTAGCTTAATTTTACGTGAAAAAGCTGGCTGCCATTCAGAAGTGGTGACCATGCAATCTCTAAATCACAAGGTGGTTGTAGAACTAATGAAGATAATGAGAAGAGCGGAAATAGAGTCAAGGCATTGGAACATTTTTTAAAGTAAGAGACAATATAGTCACATGAATGCGAGGTAATTTTCATATAATGATATCCTGAAAATTTAGAAAATTTGTGTCTTCTTTGCTATCTATAGTATAAAGTAGAGATGGGAATGAATAGTAACAAGGAGATCCAATGGTGCTTATGGATGCAATCGGACGGTGGAAGGAGCTGGTCAAAGGGCTTGAAATAAATCGGCTGCTGCCTGCTGCTATACTACTGCGTATGGGCGCCACTCGCAGGAGAGGAGTGTGAGCCGGCCGGAGGAAAAGAGAGTGGGGGAACATGTGGGTCCCACCCACGAGCTTTCACTAGTTTCCATATATGTAAAATAAAGAAGAAGAATAATTGAGTTTTCTGACAGGGTTTCCATAAAGAACCCTTCAGAAAGTCAAAATTATAACAGAATCCTCAACTATGAAAAATCAGGTTAAGAGTTATGTGAAGCTCAAAAAGCTCAATTATTTGAATGAGGACACACTAAATCCCCCCGTCCCTGCTAAGGAAAGAGGGAACTCCAAACAAGCCTTGTTATTCAATATTGGGGTCCCCAGTGGAATTTCACACTTTCTATTTCAGCGAGTTTCTTCAAGGATACAATAAAGTGAGTAACAAATAAACATTAGCTGCTTACAGGCACACAGAGGATCCAATAGGTGAATCCTACAGAAAATCTTATCGGGTCATTTATCAATCACCCGTTACAATTCATTACTCTGCAAATAAGAACAAAGAAGATATGCAGAGGACCATATCAATGGAAATGCTAATTTACAGCTAAAACGGGTATAAATTAGATAATGCATGTACCATGACTTTGCGCTGGACTATTGTGGCACAGTCTCCAAGTGCATATATGCTGTTGGTCCGCTCAACACGCAGCCATTCATCAGTAGCTAGTACACGCCTATTGGCCTATGCACGTAGAAACACACTTCCCTTTGTGAGAAATTGAAACAACATTTTTTTAATATCAAAAAGCAAAAAGTAATGCTTAGAGCAGAAATTCAATTTCGAAACCAAAGATATGGATAATAGCTAAGAATCAACCATCATTAAGATCAACACGTGAAAGGAAATACCTGACCAATCTGTTTCATAAAATCCATAATGACGGGACGAGTACCAATACCCGTTGACCAGACCACCATTCCATATGGGATAGAAGAGATTTCCCCAGTTTTAACCTCTTTCGTAGAAATATCTTTATCCGAGACCTTCACAACCATTGCACCTGTTTTCAAATCAATACCATCTCTGTGGAATTTCTCTTCCGCAAATGTTGTGATTCTTTTGTCAAACCTGCAAACAGCATGCAGTTAATGGCAAAAAGAAGACATCGTGGAAGATAACTGATACAGTCCTGCCTATGAGATCCGTCACTAAAAGTCAAGGACCATTCAGATCCACACTCAATGGCGGCAGATGCAACATATTGAGCCGAAGAATTCCAACAATGAAAATAAATCATGCCTATCTACTTATTCCAGCAACATACATTACTTAATTTCAGAAGCAAAAGATGCTAGAACTAATCATAAGACTTGGCATATTGCCTCTAAATAACAACACATTATATAACCAATTACATCAACACATATAATCATCCCAACAGCTCCACTTACAATGACGACTCCAAGAAAATGCCACCTTCTTTCCAACAGAAGAGCAGATCTGGTACTCATATGTTGGTCTTTACCAAGTGACTACATACTACTATTGTGGACTTCTTTTATCAAGTTCATTTGAAAATATCAAGGTAAAAAACAAATGGACATACTATCAAAAAAGTTGCCTTGAATACCCTAAACCAATCAACACAAAACACATGTAGGATGTTAATTGTCTTTGTCTCACAGCTTTTCAGTTCGTGTGGTTGAATTCTTGTTCTATTGGAACCCAAATCCACTTCCTTTTTTTTTTTTTTCAATCAATAGTATCAACAGTAATTAAGCATCCACAGGCAGAGATAGTTCATGGAAAGTAAAATAAAGTTCTTACTAATGTCATGTAAGACTATGAAAAGGCATGTGTGCTTATGGAGACAAAGCATCAGCATGATATAAAAAGACGAGAAAGAGAAATCGAAGGTCATGAAAACACTTACATGTTCAAAATGTGATCTCCTGCCTCAAGGAGTGTTATCTTCACCAAATCTTTGACAGCTGGATACAACTTCACCAAATCCTCAGATACAAAATCATGAAGCTCAGCAGCAAACTCCACGCCGGTGGGACCCCCACCAACAACAACAAACTGAAGTACTCTCTTTCTTTCTTCATCACTAAGGCTAGGTATACTAGCCCTTTCAAAGCAATCAATCACAGTCCTGCGGATTTTCTGAGCATCTTCCACTTCCTGTCGGTCATAAATTTTAAAATAATTGCAAATAAGCTTAAAACTTCATTGAGTCTCTTGTGCATCAGTTTCACGGAGACCTATTTGGTCATTCTGAAGCAATTCATAGACTCAACTTTACCTACTAGTATCAACTATGCTTTTATAAATGTTGGACCCCAACATGTTGTGTCATGTATTTTCTAACATTTCCATTTTATTGAGTTGGTATTGTGTGTGATGTGTTAGAGGAGCATTGCTGTTGCCTCATTGTTCATTTGACAAAGGGCAGAGATGGACCCACGGCTTCCTATGAGATTAAATATCAACATGAAAAACAATGAATATATGCTAAAAATAAACAGAGGGCAAGATTTCTTTGGTAGTACCTTCAAGAAGAGACAGTTCTCCTCCACACCGGGGGTGTTAAATGTATTAGGACGAGCTCCCATGGCAACTACAAGATAATCATAGTCTACAATGAACTCTTCATTTCCATCCACATTGGTATCCTGATTCGATCGACAATAAACTTTTTTATTTGCCGCGTCAATCTTGAAACATTCAGCTTCCCAATAATTAATATTCATGTTTTTCTGCTAGAAACAAGAAATTCAATACGTCAGCAAGAAATTCAAACAATAAGAACTACGAAAGAAGTAATGAATGATGGTATGAGTCAATCTGAGTTCAGTGTGACAACACCAGGCCTAGCTTATATTGTCAGAGGGCAAGAGAAGATACCTAAAAGTAGACTTGGATTTAAAAAATTATGCTGTAAAACCAACAAAACCTCTACAATTACCTTCCTGACAATATTGCGAATTGGTTCGACAATGCTGCGAGCTTCCACTGTACCACATGTTACACTTGGTAGCAACGGAGTGAATGCAAAGTAATTACGAGGTGATATAACCTGGACATCGTATGAGGAATTCTTTAGACCTTTCAAGAAACTTGTTCCAGCCCAACCAGTTCCGATGACCACAATCCTCTTTTTCTGGTTACCGGACACTGGTGAATCAATATGTTTTACGCTGCTGTCTGAAGTTGCTTCAGAATAGGCCACAAGACCGCCACCACTGCCAAGTCAGAGACAGATGGAATTTAAGTGAGGAACATTGTCCAACTAGCAGAACAGAATATTCTGCACAAAAGCTAGAAGAGGAAACAGATATATCTACTTGGTAACAAATGAAATAGTGCTACTCAGAAGATGACACCTCTGCCGTCAAGCATTATCTAAGTTACTTCACCACTTTGTAGCAACAACATAGTCGTTACACTCTGAGGAGGACACATCTGCTCATGTTTTGCTTTTACCAACAGTATTTCTGATTTCAGAAATTGATATTTTATAGGTTCAGTAATTATTTTGACTTCTCTCATTCCTCCTATGCCTGGGACCTCAACTTGACTCTTCCTCGTGAGCACCCGTGTTTGGCAAGGATCAGGACAAGAAGATGTTTAGCAGGTGCTATAGGCGTACATATGAAAAAGGAGTAACAAAATATTCTGCACTGTTTAAACTAAGCGATGAAATGACTTAAATCAATCAAACAAGTATTGTTGTAGCATATATGAAATCAGGCTACCTTCAATGAACCACTAGAGCAATCCAGTGAACTTGAAAAACCTATCTACATTCCTTATATATGTTGGCTAACCAACATATTCAAACTAAGAAACAAGAATAAACCAAACTCAATTTAGCACTTAAAGAATTCCTCTTTCATTGTCATTCTACTCATTCCGAAATCATATCTCCATAAATGAGCACCTCAGGAAACATGTTACACTATTGCCCATTGCCTTCTTTATATTTTCTATCCATTCTTCCTTTAGTTTATGCTATCCAATAAGTAGTCTATACTCTTGGGTATGACTTTTGGACAGACCATACAGCATTTTGAATAAGCTCACATACAGATACAATGAATTTCTAGGTATCCAAAACCCTTCAATCCATATCTAGGAGAACGTATCGTATGTCATTGGTTTGTAACTGTATACAAGTTCAGAACACATACTTCCACAGACTTCTAACTTCCGTCATACCACCATGGTCCTAATTCCGGCTTATAATGGTGTACCTACTACCAACTCTTCATATATACTTGATTGTCCGTTGAGCAGATCAATTCAATTTCAACATAGTTAAACCACAATTTTTCCTCTTAAGCTGACACAAGAAACGATAATTTTGTCAAAATTCTTCCTTCAAATTCTTGTTATTCACCGAGGAAGTAATAGGAAACAGTCTTTTAAAACTGCGGTGACTACTTTCATCAGTAAATCGCAGGCATTGAAGGTATCTTCTCCACCGAAGAATACTTACGCAAGAAATATAAACAAAACAAAACATAAAAAGAATCGATTTATCAACTTAAACCTAGAATTCATCACTATTTTTATGATCTCTGATATTCAGTCCAATAGGTCCTACATGAAGCAATCACTAACGCCAACTTTGAGATCATATGAATTTAATTATGTGGTAATAGAACCAATAATCCACTGCAACAAGTTCTCAGCAAAAGATTACCGCAACTTTAGAAGTTTACTTCTATCATTGCAACTCTTTGTGCACTATTCACAATATCTAAGTTACAAACTGTCTTATAGATCAATAAATCATGAAATGTTCATGTTTAATAACAAAAGCATTCAATTATTTTCCATTTTAAAAGCACTTTTAGCTACACTAATATAGAATATAGTTGATGCACAATAAACATCTAAGCAGCTTTAATTAAAGCTCATAAACCAAGACCATAACTTCATAACCAAGGAACTTAAATCTAGTAATAACGAAAGGATTCAATAATTTGCATTCTGAAATTATTGGTAAACAATGTATTACTATAAAAGTGTAGCAGTTGTAGCTGAAACACAAAATCCTAGCCCAGAACTTAATAACAAAGATGTCAAGACCATCAATAACAAAAGCATGCAATAACTGGCATATTTATAAGGACTTAAACTACACCAAAACAGCAACTAGGAAGTTCTATAACAGTTGAAAATCTCAGCATATCAACCAGAAACTCATAATTGTACACTCAAGCTTCACAAACAACTGAACAAGGACTGAAACTATTTAGCAACAAAGGCACTCCGAGATTTGCATTTAGCAAGCCTTTTTTAAACTAAACTAAATCAGAAATTCGGAAAGGACGTAATCAGATTAAAACATGAGCAGCTTTCATTCAAAATCGTAATCCTAGATCATGACTCAAAAAAACACGGATGCCAAAGATGTTAATAACAAGGATCATTCAGTAATTCGCAATTTCCAGGTACTATTAGCTATTCAAAAAAAAATCAAAATCAATTCAAATGGCGTAAGATCACCAAAATTACAGCAGCTGGAATTCAAACTCACAATTATCAGGAACTGTTAAAAAGGAGCGAACAGAATTAGAAAAACAACTCAAAGGAGTGAGAAACAGAGGACATATACAAACATACCTGACGGTGAAGACGACGAGCAACCTAGAGAGAGAAGGATTCTCACGGAATGTTCGAGAAAACCTTTCATAAACGTTCGAAATTCTCATTGTTCTCGCTTTAATCCAGAACTCGGCTGCGAAATTCGGATCTAACTAATTAATCACAAATACAGAGAGAAACCTGAATTTGAAGCTAACAAGAAACAACAAATTGAGCACAACTACACAATTCATGGTACTTAAATCTGAAAGTCTAGAGAGAAGGAAAGTTTGCTTACTTTTGGAGAGAGAGAGAAGGAGAGGGAGAAATGGAAAATTGATGATGCCGCCAAGGAGGTGAGAAGGGAGGAGTATTTGAGAACGTGATTTTGTGCTGCCTACAGCTACGAACGACTCTCAATTTTTTTTTTTAATTTAATAAATGTTGGATTCGCTTTTCAGCTTGGAGCTCAAGACCGGGGGACACGTGTTAATTAGAGGAAGCTAGAAGGAGGGGAAGTTGGAGCCGTCGTCTGCCATCCATCGGGGATGGGACCCATTCGATGAATATTCATATTTGACCTCACGTTTAAGGCAGCTATAAGGCGTGATTTGAATCAACGGGTTTGACGCTTCATCAGAACCATTTGATGTCGGGGTGAAATGGAATTTTTCTCTTAGTTAAGGGTCCGTTTGTTTGTTATATAATTTAATTTGAGAACATTTAATATTGATGATTTTCATATTTAAAAATCATAACATTTAGAGCCAGCAAATGACAAAATTATACGGGAATTCGAGGACAACACATTTGGAAAAAAATTCTAGTCGGTCCATGAAATGAACGGGTCAAATCCACAAAAATTATTTTTAAAAAAACAAAAGCATTAACAGTTTGCGAAGCAATTTTTTTAATAATTACTATCCATTCAACAAAATAGCAATAATTAAGAAAGCAATTTTTTTACACTTTAAATAAGAATAGATCTTGTGGTATTCGACAACTGACACTTACAAGTAGTCATTTCTTAAAAACGCTTCAAGATTTTTTCATTAGAAATCTCTATGAACAAGGCTTTCTCGATAGATATCAACGCACAGTCGTTCAAATATTTATCTCACATCCTATTTCGCAAATTTGTCTTAACGTATTTCATTGCAGAAAACATTCGCTTAACTGATGCAATCGCTACAGGTAAAAGTAAAACCAATTCAATCAAGCGATGGATTAACGAAAACATTCTATCTTTCATAGTTTCAACCATCTTCATTGATACACTGCTCAAATCTTCAATATCGGAGAATCGTGCATCAAGTACATGACTCGTCATATTCCCTAAAAGATTGACCTTCCCTCAAGCAATGACGAATAATATCAAGAATTGCAGTCAAATGGATTTGATATGCCTTGTCTTTTAATGCAGAATCTCTCTCAACAACATAGGTCAAACTCTGTTTTTGATTCAAAAAAATTTCATACTCAATTCTAGCTTTGTTGTGGGAACTAGAAGTAGAACCGACATGCCCTCTAAACTTTTCAAGGCCTTTTTTTCAATTGAAAAACCCAATACTAGTAAAGGCTTCATCCCCCGGTGCCACACGACTATGCTTGAAAAGAAAACACTAAAAATAATATACGACATATTTTGATATACTATATTCAAACCAATTAAAATTCTTAAATCAAGTATCTCTAAAACTTTGAAATTGATTTTTAAATTGCTTTTGTGGAAATGCATGACCTTTTGGTTGACAATGACATTTGATAACATATTTTCTACGAATCTGGTCTTAAATATTCACATCAAAACTATCAATTGACTTTTGTAGTCTGGGATCGAAAATAATATCATTTTCCACAATTTCATCAAAACTATCAAGAACCACATTTTCATCCGCACTTTGTGTTTTATTTCTAACACTATCACTAGAAGAATCAGTAGAAATTCTAGGTCGTTTGGTTATAAATTTATCCATTGATCAACCTAAATGGAAAAAAAATCACAATTCAAATCACATAAAATTTCAACAAGATAGCAACAATTCACAAATTGATAAAAATTATAAATTAGGGCACAAAATAGCCACAATTCACAAAAATCAATATTTGGGGCACAAAAAACTAATATGAATTGAAGATAAAATTTAGAAATCACAATGAAAATAATTAAATTTAACAATGTTTTAAAATATCATCACAAAATTAAGTAAAAATTTTTAACCCTATAATTTATCCTAAAATCAAAATAATGCTAAGAAAAAAAGAGAGAAGGAAGACCTAATTGACTGATTTAATGGAGGAAAAAAAAAACAGAAGCTACACCCCTTTAGCCAACCGACAACCCCGATCCTTCGTTTCGTTTCGTCTCACAGCCTTGAAAGATAGAGTGCAACATGAAAGATAAAAAGTTATAAAAACGACAAAAACCATGTTCATTCAGTAGTTACAAAAATTATCGTTTTCTCTCTCATACCTACTATTTTACATACCCCTATACCTATATTATAATATAATTAATATTTTTTATATTTTTTAAAAACACCCATCATCTATCTCTCTCATCATTAACCTTAAAATCATCACCACTATACCCACAAACACCACTACCGCCGCCATCATTGCCAACGCCGCTGCCGCCGCCGCCACCACCACCATCAAAACCGAAATCGAACCACGAAAATAAATTTAAATCTATCACAAATCGAACAACAAAAATTAATATACCCTTTGTAAAAGAAAATGTAATATTGCAAATGGGTTATAAATATATTCAACCCTGTGACAAAAATCACTTCTTCCTATCGTTTGAATTTGTGTATGCGCCTGGAACATGGGTGTTGTAAACATAATTGACTGACTTCTGCTTTGTCTTCTCTCAGTCATGGTTATGGATGCAGGAAGCAATGCACACAAAAGTGAATTATAACAGATATGCTAGAAAGAAATGGGTAATTATACTAGTATTTAGTACTATATTTTATTGAATGCTTTTAAAAGTAGTGTTAATTCAGTTCAATAACATGTGATTAATGAAAATTTTGCTCCATGTCCCGTGCAGCAACAATGGAAAAATGTGCCTTTTAAACTTGTATCACTCAAAAAATGGCCGAAAGTGAGAATTTCACAGTAGATTAACCAAAAACTAGAAATCAGAGAAGTAATTTTCTATCCCCTTCAAATTAGGAATCCTCCCTCCTTATAGTGTTTCCCACAAACGTAACTACCAATTCACATATTACAACCTTGAACAAACCATTATTACAAAGTAGTCCTTGAACTATCACAACACATTAAACCACAGTATCATCCCCCCTCAAGCTGAGGAGGGAACATATTCAGCTTGGACAACAAATAGGCCATCTGAGGAGCAGGCAGAGCCTTGGTCAAGAAGTCAGCCAGCTGCTCAAAGGATGAAACATGATGAGTGGTAATGAGACCATTATGCAGCCTTTCTCTCACAAGATGGCAATCCACTTCTATATGTTTGGTCCTCTCATGATAAACTGGATTGGAGGCAATATGGAGGGCAGCTTTGTTATCACAAAACAAAGGCACATGTGTAATAGAAGAAAGCCCAAAATCTTTGAGCAGAGCAAGCAACCAAGACAGCTCACAACAAGCATTGGCCATGGACCTGTACTCAGATTCAACAGAGGACTTGGAGATGGTGGTTTGTTTCTTCACCTTCCAAGAAACAAGAGTACCTCCCAATAACACACAATAATCAGAAATAGACCTCCTAGTGGTGGGACATGCAGCCCAGTCCGCATCACAATAAACTTTCAGTCCAAGAGAAGAGTCTGAGGGAAAAAATAACCCCTGGCCAATGGAACCTTTGAGGTACTTAACCAACCGAATAGTAGCCTCATAATGCGGAACTCTTGGAGAAGCCAAAAACTGACTTAAAATATGCACAGAATAACAAATATCTGGCCTTGTGACAGACAGATAAATCAACCTACCAATCAACCTCCTATAGATAGAAGGATCTAAAAAGGAGTCACCTCTGTCAGCAGCAAGACCATGATTATGCTCCATAGGGATCTTGGATGGCTTACAACCTGTCAAACCACAGTCAGCCAAGATCTCAAGAGTGTATTTCTTTTGATGAAGTCCAATGCCTGAACTGAAACTAGTAACTTCCAGGCCCAAGAAGTACCTCAATTTACCAAGGTCCTTGAGCTTAAAATGAGAGCTAAGATAGACCTTAACAGCATCTATTAGCACAGTAGAAGAGCCAGTGAAAATCATGTCATCCACATATACCAACAAAGCCACAAAATCCTTGGAAGGAGAAGTGAATGTAAAAAGTGAGTGATCATTAGAGGACTGAACAAAACCATAAGAGAAAAGAGCAGAAGAAAGCTTAGAAAACCATTGCCTAGGAGCCTGTTTTAAGCCATACAAAGATTTCTTAAGCCTGAAAACCAAAGGAAAACCAGCTGAGGATGAAACAGATGGAATGTAACCAGGAGGAAGTCTCATATATATATACCTCCTCATCCAAGTCACCATGTAAAAAAGCATTGGTGACATCAAGCTGCTGCAAAGACCAATTTTTAGAAGTTGCAATGGCCAAAAATACCCTAATAGTAGACATCTTGGCAACAGGTGCAATGGTTTCAGAATAGTCAATCCCTTCAGTTTATGTTCTTCCATCAGCAACCAGTCTAGACTTATATCTATCCAAAGTCCCATCAGCAGTGAGTTTAACCCGGTAAATCCAATGACAGCCCACCAACTTCTTACTAGGAGGCAAAGTTACTACATCCCATGTACAATTGGACTCAAGAGCAGTAACCTCCTCTTGCATTGACTCACACCACAATGGATCCTTAACAGCCTGAGCATAGGACTTAGGTTCAAAATAAGATTGGACAGAACATATATATGACAGGTGAGCCGAGGGAAGGGGGTACTCAGTAGAGAAGGAGACAGCATTAGAAACAAGAGAAGAGGGAAGACCAACAAAGTCCTTAAACCTAGAAGGCAGAACCCTAGACCTAGAAGGCCTAGGAACAGGACTAACAGAACAGTCAGGACTAGCAGGTGAAGAAGAAGAAGGAGAAGAGACAGAACTATCAGAAGGACTAATAGTAGGACTAACAGGAGGAGACTCAAAGTCTGATGAAATATAGGAAGGAGAATCAATGGAGGAAAACATTGGATAAGAGCAGGAAGGATTAGCAAGAGAGGCCTCTTTAAAAGAAAAAACATCCTCATAGAAGTGAACATCCCTGCTAAAGAAAACCTTATGAGTATGAAGGTCATATAGCTTATAGGGCTTTTTACCATAAGGATAACCCAAAAATATGCACTTGACTGTCCTGGCAGAAAACTTCTCCCTATGAGAAGAAAGGGAAGAAGCAACACAAAGACATCCAAATGTTCTAAGATGAAGATAGAGCCTCAAAAGGAGAGATATTGTTAAGAGTAGGGGTGGCAATTTGTGATCCGATTAAACCCGTGGGTCTATAAATTTTTTAAAATTAACCTATTTAAGTGAGTTATAATCAATAAATTTGAATCTATTTAACATTAAATTACTAAATATATTTAAATTTATTATTATCATTCAATTAAATAGGTTAATTTTGAAAAAATTATAAATCCACGGGTTTAATCGGGTCACAAATTGCCACCCCTAGTTAAGAGCAGGAGAGGGAAATATGTTCAAGAGATAAGTAGTTGTTAAGACACATTCACCCCAAAATTTTATAGGAAGATTAGCCTGAAACCTCAAGGCCCTGGCTATTTCAAGAACATGTTTATGCTTCCTCTCAACCCTACCATTTTGTTGAGGAGCCTCAACACAGGAACTCTATTGTTCAATCCCCAAAGGAAGCAAGAGAGAAGTTATGGAACCATTAAAAAATTCACTACCATTATCTGAGCTTATTTGTTTAACCACACCAGAGAATTGAATTCTAACCATAGCCAGAAATTGAGACAGAAAATGAGAAACTTGAGATTTAGACTGCATAAGATAAATCCAAGTAGATCTAGTGTGATCATCAACAATGGTGAGAAAAGAGTTGCAACCATTATATGTAAGATGTCTATAGGGACCCCAAACATCACAGTGAATCAAAGAAAATGGAGCATTTGAATGAGAAGAACTCAAAGGAAATGGTATCCTTGTTTGTTTAGCAAAATGACAAACATCACAGGATACATCAAGAGAAACAGATTTACAAGGTAA
This sequence comes from Lobelia cardinalis, assembly GCA_028566635.1. Taxonomy (NCBI): domain Eukaryota; kingdom Viridiplantae; phylum Streptophyta; class Magnoliopsida; order Asterales; family Campanulaceae; genus Lobelia; species Lobelia cardinalis. Next base: position 18,301,136 of record JAOWAN010000001.1, on the reverse strand, counting down.
AGCAGGCATGTGCTTGAAAGAACTAACAGGTGGATGACCAAGCCTAGAATGCCAGACATCACGACTAACAGCACAAGCCTGAGCAGGATTGGAAGAGAAGGCAGGTAACATAAGCTTGTATAGTCCAGCAACAAGCCTACCAACTCCCCTTAATTTCTTGTGCACTAAGTCCTGAAAAAGACAGTAGAAAGAAAGACAGAGATTACTGTCACTTGCCAATTTGCTTGCAGAAACCAGATTAAAAGTAAAATCAGGAACAAATAGAACATTGAACAGGACAATATCAGGAGAAAGATGGACTGTCCCTGAATGAGTAATGACAGAGGTAGCACCATTAGGTAAATGAATAACAGAATGAAAAGGTTGAGGATCAACAAGCACAGAAAAGGAGCAGGTAATATGATTGGTAGCTCCTGTGTCCACAATCCAATCACAAGGAGAGGCCCAGGTAGAGGAACTAAGACACCAAGATGTAGACATACAAGTAGAGACCTCAGAAGTACCTACACAAGACTGATCAGAATCCATAGAGTGGTTGAGAAGAGACAACAAAGAGCACAAGTTCACGTAGCCATATCTGTGGCTGGTGTTGCTGCAGCTCTGGCTGCTATAGCAGCAGAAAGCTCAAAACATGATGATTCTAACAATGCCAAGGAAGCTGCAACCCCTTCTCCTCCCTCCTCGCTAAGAAGAAGCAGCAGCCCTATGAATACAACATTATCTGTTGTTCTAGAGTGTGGAATCCCTATCGATGCTAACAAATCTCATGATTCCAACATAAAAATTAACAACCCAGTTGAAGTCACACACCTACTTGGAGGTGCCTCCTTCCGATCCGTTCTCACTCGACGTTTGGGATCCATTCCGCGACTTCCAGTTCCCCTCATCATCACTCGCGAATTACTCAAGGCGGACCTGCCGGGGATTAAGAAGGAAGAAGTGAAGGTGGAGATCGAAGAGGACAGGATCTTGCAGATTAGAGGAGAGAGATACGTGGAGAAGGAAGATAAAAATGATACGTGGCATAGGATGGAGCGGAGCAGCGGCCAGCTCGTGACGAGGTTCCGGTTGCCGAAGAATGTAAAGGTGGAGGCGGCGAAGAGGAGGGGCGGGGCAGTAGGTATACCGAGCGCTTAGGCACTCAGTGTATTAGGAGCGCACAATGCACATAAAAACTATAAATTATGCACATAGCATAAATATAAAATGCACATAAGTTATACCATTAGTATGTTCATAATTATTATGTGCATTTTATATCGCACTATGTGTATAATTTATAACATTTATGTGCATTGGGCGCTCCTAACACACCGAGCGCCTAAGCTCTCATTAGATTTTGCCGGGGTGGGGGCGCCAGATCTGATGGAGAGGGAAAGAGAGGGCCCAATCCAACATTAATTTAGTCAAATGGCAAAATAGTTAATGTAATGGTTGAAAGGGGTAAAATAGGAAATATTTAAAAAAAAAAAACAAATACAAAAACAATAAAACTATCAAAAACACAAAAATTCGTTAGAAAACTCACTATCCAAACGTACCCAAAGTGTGCAATATGAAAGATAAAGCGCTGAAAGCTAAGCCCCTTTTCTTCTACAGATTTTCCTTAAAAAAAAAACTCATTAATCAAAACGATGTCATTTTGATTAGAGAGAAAAAAAAAAACCCATCAAAACAGCTTCTTCTTGGAACAGTAAGCTGTCGTCTTCCCCCTAAAAAAAAAATCCTAGATCGTTGAAATTTATGGACGGACGGATGACTGAAAATTGAACCTTCCTAAGGAGAAATTTTAACCCCCCCCCCTACCTCCGCCTCTACTCACACCACAAGTAAAGTAACACCCCCCCCCCCCCCCCACTGAGAAACATAATTGGGGGATCTATTGTATGAAAAATATTTCAACGAGCAATCTCACACGATTATACCATGTTAAAATATTGGTGTGACTATGTGCGCTTGAATACTCGATTTTTGGCATTATTTTTTTTTATTTTGATGAAATTTTAAATTATTTATTTATCATTTAAAATTTAAATAATTACATGATAGTAATAAAAAAAGTGTTAATTGTGAGAAAAAATATTTTTTTTAAATTTATCAGATGAATATCATTTTTAACTACGTTTTCAACTTGGTGTTAAAAACTTCATTTGTAAAAGCAAAATGTTTTATTAATTTTTTAGACACATATAAGCAATCAATGGAATAAATCTTTAAAAATTATTTTATTAATAATTACGGGATATTTCACATTAATATCTTAAATGTATTCAATTTAATAAATGAACTGATTAAATATTCCTACGATAAGATGATGTGACATTTATTAAATATTTTCTCTAAAACAGGTCCGATGTTTTGCTACCTCCACCGTTGCTTTTGACGGTCGCTCGTTCCAGCATTTGCCTGGCCCCATTTACTATTGTCTAGCGCTCTCTATTCTTTAAGGAGAACGAAACAACACGCATGCTACAAAACATTTTTTTTTTCTTTTTAGCTTGATAATACGAAATATGAGTACGATAGATATAAATATGTATTTATTTTATAAAAATATAAGATATGAATGCAACAAGGATGTGACAATTTTTTAAGATATTATTTTTTTTTAAATTTAAGTAATATGAATGCAATAAGGATATGAGTGCAATATATATTTTCTTGCTTAAAAAAATACCATAATACTTATAATATATTAATATTACGCTAAAAGTAGGTTAATAAGCTTAACTAAGAAATTCATCAAGTTGTGTACAAGTATTTGTTGATATAATTGGTGGAGTTACCAACATCTTCACACCCAGACAGAAACAAATGGGTTTCTTGAACCGGACTGGATCAATGGTCATAGGCCCGGTCCGATTGTTGTTGGTTTGGGCCAGTTCCGCTCAGTTTGGAGCCTGAAAAGTTGTGATCAGCCCCGTAATTGAATTGATAAAAATACTGAATATCGCCCCTTAAATTTTTTATTTTTCCTTCCTTTTAATGAAAATGACCTTCTTCTTCGGTAAATGAGAAAAATAAATGCATATTTACTCATTGGATGAATATTAATATCTCCATAACTTGCGAATTGAAAATATGTATACTGCATTTATGTTCAAAAATACTCTTCTTGATTCCACTGTCTAATTTTTCCATTTTGACTTCTCCTCCGTCGCGACTGCTGACTGCCAGTTAATCGATAGGAAGGAGAGTAAGAGGAGTAGGAAAGAGAGAACTTGAAGCCAAAGATATAAGTTCTTGAGTTAAATTGAATAAAGTTCTTGATAACATTCCAATAGTCTTGTTAATTGTCAGGTTATCTGTTAGTGAAGTTAGTAAAGACAGTTTGGTGAGTAATAACTGTATGGGTGTTGGGTGTAATACTTTGATAGATAAGGTGAAAGTATGTAAGTAGTTAGTGTGGTAGATATATTCATGTAATGTACTGATATCTCTTTAGTGCGACATATACGAGACTTTGTGCTCAGTTAGCTCTCTCCTTCTTTCTCTTCAAATCCCTATTATCATGGTATCAGATTTTGTTCGATCTTCATACTTCCGCGCATAATTTCTGTTTTTCATTATCAGATTTGGACTCCTCACAAAAACCCCTACCTTCGACACCCAAATTTGGTTGATTTTCATTCTGTCTTCATCGATCGGTTTCAATGGCGATTGACGGTTTGTTTGGCGAAACAAACAATGATCACGGTGACAGTTCCTTTACTCCGATTGTCGATTATGATCTTGCTGAGGTAAATCTCGTCCTCCCTTCATCTCATCCTCTATATTTGCATCCGAATGATACTCCCGGAATGGTTCTCGTCTCCGAAACCCTAAACGGCAAGAATTACAATCAATGGCGTCGCTCCATGCTATTACATCTTTCTGCACGTTTCAAACTAGGAATTATCAGTGGTTTATATCAATGTCCTGATTCTTCTTCCAAATATTTTCCTCATTGGATGAGATGTAATGATATGGTTGTCGGTTGGCTATTGAACTCTATGTCCCCTGAAATTAGAGCTAGTGTTGTTTACATTAAACTAGCAAAAGATCTCTGGACTGATTTGGCAACCAGATTCACTCACGGGAATGCACCACAAGTCTTTAATCTTAGGAAAGAGTTATCACAACTGTCCCAAGGTTCATTGTCGATCTCAGATTACTTTACAAAATTTCGTTCTCTGTGGGATGAACTGGAGAATTTAACAACTGTGGGAGGATGTACATGTCATGTAGCTGCTGC
>JAOWAN010000001.1:18249406-18260970 GCA_028566635.1 Lobelia cardinalis | reverse complement strand
ATAACCATCTTGTAAACACCTCGTGTTGACAACCCTGCCCAACCAAAATACACACCAGAGGGATGTTCTGAGAGGACACTGGAATATCCGTCTGCTGATAAATTTGCTGAAATGAGAAAAAAAAAATGCAGTTTCAATAACCATACCAAACCAAAACTCATAAATCATATAGCTCACCCAGGAACAACAGATGCAGCAAATAATAGATCAGATCTCAAGTCACTAAAGCCATACCAGGCTTACCAGCCACCATCTATAAGCTGAGCCTACAAAGGTAAATAACATGGAAGTGCAGTATGTTAACTTTAAGGCAATGGGACCATAGAATGTTGAGATTCATCACCACAGATTTATGTGCCAATAAGATTTTGTTTCATTAAAGACAAATTTAGCCATTCACTAAAAAAATGATTTTATGTCAATTTAAGATATGTGAAGGATCAAAGATAGTGTGGATAATGTTTATCAGAGCTTTCCATGTATATGGTGCATATATGCATATCGATCACTAATATGGTCACAAGCATTCTGGCTTTTGATGGTTTTATATGAAATCATGTTTCCACATCTCCGCGTCAACACTCAATACTCATTCCCATCCCAAAAATCATAGACCAAGAAATTACATTAAGTAATGCCTCCAATCTCAAACAAGTGCTCACCATTCCTTTCAGGGGTGATTTTGAGTAAGTTCTCACTTCCAAAATTTCCTTTTTGCAAATAAAAAGGAAGTCTTGTGTCTACGGGTTTCTTGTGGACCAATGCATAAGTAGCTTGTCTCCACAAATTTATCTTTCTTCATGGAGTCAAATATCTAGTATAAACTATGTGCCTGTTCATTTAAGGCACTGGCACGAATTTAAGAACGGAGGGACTGGGAGTAAAGAAGATCAGATGAAGCATAGGTACCTGTAGGGATTCCAAGCACTTTAGAGCCACGTCCAAATCCTTTAATAACAGGACCGCCAATATGCCAAGGTTCTACTGGTAAAGTACCAGCTATCCCTGAAATTTGAAATAAACATATATGAGGAAAATTGCTGATAGAGAAACAGCCATAATATATACTAGAATACATTTGAAACAGTGATAGGTGTTTACAATCTTCAAATGGAGGTAGACCCCACTTTTCAGGTCGCAGATCAAGAAGAGAATTGATCACCTCATCTGCCGAAGTGAAAAGATGGGATTTCTTTGGAAGAGATGGTACAGCAACCACTTCCATTCCAGCAGCCTTACCAGCTGTAACACCTGGCCTGACAGGTCATAGAGCCTCTCAACTTTAGAATACATAAGTGGGAGTTTCACCCTTCATTTTGTTTTCTAAAAATGTCATGCTGCTTCCATGATAAATCTTTAAATGATGGAGATGAATATCCAGCTACTATTGTTGACAGAAGAGCAAATGAAATTACTATTAGAAAGTCATAAATGAAATCTCAACGAACATATTCGGACACTGCCCTTGAGATTTCAAATACTATTAAGTAGTCTCAAGATCCAAACATCGGAGAGCTACTACACTGAGCAATTTAGCATTGGTCTATAACATGAATCACAGATCTTGGCACAAGAACAAATTGTTATCTTCATTTAGATTTGAAAAAAAATCACCAGTAGTGAGTTTTGTTCTCTAGAGGTCCAACATAGCTTGTTTGTTTGTCACTTTGTGACAGTCCCCTCTACACAATTGTTAGAAGGTATTTGATGCAGGAAGGCTGCATGGGCTGTTTGAACAAGAATGGTTTCTACTGCTGTGGGTTATAGGGTTTCAAATTAGCTTTTACTAGGAGTTTTTTTCTTTTTTTGGAGCTAAAAAGAAAAGATAGAAGCACTGTATAATTAAAGGAGTAGGAAGATGAACGATGATACATCTAGGGTTCCATAGGCCTTACACCCAAGAGAGGATGTATTACACATCCAAATAGAACTTTACGTTCGTTCATTCGCTGCTGAAATAGGAGAGTACATACATACATATGCCGGGTAGGGAAGTAAGAATACTTTGGAACTAACAGAGCTATGGCTAAGTCAAGTCCCTAGTTAGCCAACTAACTGCAAAACCCAGCAAAATACCAAAATACACCCAGGTGTAGACCTAAGAGAACACACTAGAAGATGACTGTCACAATCTTTACTGAACTTAAAACATAAACCAGGAATACAACAAGCTGGAATACAGTGAGATTATGCAAAGCGACTCAGCTCTGACTCGTGTTAGGGGGTTATTCTAATATTTACTTCTAAGTCTAGGGATCTAATTCTAAGATTTTAATTCCCTCTTAAATATATCTTTATGCCTGAACATAATAGATTACAGCTTGGAACTCTCCGATCTCTCCTTCTCTTCTCTCTCGAGTCTTTTCGTTCCTTTGACCGATAACAAGTAGAGAAACCAAACTTGACTCCGGTATCAGCCATGAATAGTGCTGGTATCAGATCCAACATCGAGCAAGAGGAATAGTTCTGGGATCTTGTTAGGGTTAGAAGAGTTTGGTGTCAGGTCTTGATCAAGATCTGGAGTTGAGTCATAATCAAGCAAGGATATGAGTTCTTATGTAGTTCAATACTAGAGACACTCCTTGGATGGCCCAAAAGCTCCGCACCCATAGTGAAGTCTATAGCACGATTCTCTCCCAAAGAATAGTGAAATGCGACACTTGCCTCTGAAATCATTGAATTCCCTTCGATCCATATACTCCATATCAAACTAAGCACCACAGCCCCACAAAATCTTCGCATCCCTTGCACACCCAAACCAAAGTAACTGGATGTGGAGAAATCCACTCTTTGCCTAGCACCACAAACCAAGAGCTCCATAACCCCCAAGCCACAGGCAATGAAAAACAAATGATCATGGGTCTCACTGCTTCTCATGCACTGATGCGCATGACACAAACATCCAAAGGAATCCATATCATTAAGATTTCTGGCACAATAAAGATCCTAAGAGCAATGTCTTCCTCCCTTATAATGAAAGAAGAGATAGTGGCATTATAAATGGTAGAGGCGAAACGAAACGTGGAGAAGATGCTTAAGAGAGAACTCCCCAATCCAAATATCCTCCCAAAATTGAACCCTATCCCTGAGACCAAATGTGACTGAATTTCCACAGGCTAGCATACGTAATGGAAAAACGAACGATAGCATCCCAACCATTTCTGTGTGCACCAAAATTACTCTAATAACTCTATGCCACAGCAGAAATGTTCTTGCAATTAGATTCCCAAGACCCAAACCCTCCTCATCCTTAGGTCTACACACGACCTCCCAAGCCACTACATGATTCTTGCTACCCTCCCTAGCTCCACACCAAAGAAACCAGCGCATAATTCCCTCCAATCCCTCTGCCACCCCTCCCGGAAGCTTGCAAAACGACAAGTAGTTAATCAAGATGCTAGTCAAACATCAAGGTAAACCTCCCTCCTAAAGTGAAATAGCGACCTTTCCAGGCTTCCAGCTCTCTGAAGTTTTGCACCTTAGCTAGAACAAGATCCCAAAGAGCTACTAACCCTTGGGTTCCCACCTAAAGGAAGTCCGAGATAAGTGAAAGAAGACTGCTTCACCGAACAAACCATAAGAGAAGCATAAGAAGTCAAAAGCAAACTCTCCAGATAAATGCCCGCCAAACCGTAAGACAAATTAATCTTCAGCCCGAACATAACCTCTAACACTTGAAGGACGTTGAGAGCATTCTTAAACCCACCTACCTCCTCAGACAACAACAAAATGGCATAGTCCGCATATTCAAGGTGAGAAATCGTAGTCCCGTCAATCCCCAGCAAACACCCCTATAATCCTTACAAGAAACCAAGGTTTCATAAAAGAGTAAAACATACAGGTTATTGTAAGACAAAAAAAGTTAAATATTGATTTTAATATATACCCTTGAACTTCTTCCATTGGAGTGTTTCTTTTTCGTCTTTTTGGGGAGGGGGGAGGTTGATGTCTGAATAGGAGGATACATTGTTTGCTAACAAATCAACAGCTAACAAAGAAAAAAGAATTTTGAAGTTTGAAACATAAAAGGAATATGAAGATGGCACGGGAAACAACCAAATCAAGACCTGTGACTTTGTTTTGGCATGACGTGCTCTATTTAACTGATATATTGGTTCTTTCTGATTTACAATTCGACATCCTATGATCTATCATAACAATGATAAACCTTATAATTATCCTTACCCAATGTACCAAAGGAGAAGAAGGTGATGATGAAATTCTATTACAAAAGTGTACATTGACTATTACAGAATTATTGTCATTTTAATGTTCTGTAGTAACACGTGCTTGATTTACTTGAGCTATATGGTAAATAAATCCATAGTATGATGAAATTCAACATTCTTGAAACTATATTAAGTATTCACTCTTTACGTTATATAGATCGTAGTGTTCCTTATACTACTACACATTTTTTAGTAAGTAGAGATACCATAAGGAGACAATCTTCTATTGAAACAGGAAAATCACAGCACCTAGCCTTGTGGTTTCACCAATTCTATAAACCCACCCGTTATGTTTGGCCAATTCTCAGCAACCACCATTTCGTCCATATCCATTAGTGAAGAATTGTAAAATGAAATTTCAATCTCATAGCATTCAACAAAACAAAAGTAACCCTCATCCCCTCCAACCCAGATTTTTCTCTCGATCCCCCTCCCTCTCCCTCTCCTTCTCTTTTTCCCCAAGTGCACCTCCCCCAACAGCCAAGACCGCCACTGACCCAAAATACCACCTGGCCGTAACACGAGCCATCAATGTGACGAGGACGCCATCCCCAAAAATATCAAGATTATGGGTTTATAATAAATTTGTTGAGCACATAACCCACAAATAATTGTTCCCCACCCTTTCAGATCTAGGTATTCCGAAGGACATATATGGAGAGATATCAATCTTTGTCTATTGCCGTCGATACACATCTAAGATTGATTTCTATTTGTCGACGGCGTTGTTGTAGATTACGAGGTGGACGATGTACCACAATTCTGATTGCTGCTTTAATAGGAGGTTGATTGTTCGAGGGAGAGGGAGATGGTGTGCCTGTGCTAGGTATCATAGCCGGAAAAGGGGGAAGAGTAAGATATGCCCTTTAGCTTTAATCTATTTGGTTTTGATTTTATGTGTTTATGCACTACAGAAATATGACATCTATGGCATCACCGGATATGTTTTATTTGGTGGCATAAGGTAGTGAATCCTACATAGATGCAACAACTTACAGCCAAATGCATGTATACTTAATTTCACCGAATTTTACTTAACAAAATAATTAGTTTCTGCTGGTTATAAACTAAAACAATTTAACTAATCAAATTCATAAGTCTCTACATTAGGTACTCAACTTTCAAGCAAACAAGGCACTCTAGCCAAGCGAAAGTCTCAACGACAATGTGGAGTACATTAATATATTTAGAAACCAATTTGGTTCTGTGATAAAACTTACAGCGAATCTTCAATGACGAGACAGTTGGAAGGATCACACTTCAGCTTTTTAGCTGCTTCAAGAAAGCTTGTAACAGTAAAGGGCAGTGTGTTAGAATTATTAGAAGAGTAATACTGTTATATCTAGACCAAAATACATAACTAGTTGAGCCCAACTTAGACTCTCCCGTCTTACATTTCAGGAGATGGTTTCCCTGATTTCACTTCATCTCCGGCAATGATGACAGAGAAGGATTCTTTTAAAGCTACAAAAGCAAAATGCAGAAGGATTAAGATCATAAATGACAAAGGCAATGCAGAGTATTTGTCAGTCCATGTCATACAGCCAATAGCTTTTGCCTATCATATATAGGAAGATCGTAATTATGTGTTACTAAGAAACTTACTTGGATGATAAGATAACTTGGTCTCAATGCCAGCCCTTGGAGAGTTTGAAGCCAAAGCCATTGGCACACCATGCCTGCTCAAGTGTTTAATCAACCGATAGGCACCTGGAAGAGCTTTAATATTGCACCATCTAAGAATGCACGGACATTCAAAAAATTAAAGACTAAAACCAGGGAGCATAATTAGATTTAAATCATCGTTACAAGGCAAAAGTTCGTGATGGAATTCTTTACTCATGAGGACATTTTGACATCATCCAAAAACATTTGTTTTCCGCAGCTTATAAAATCTGTTTTGAGTTTCTTATAGTTGATATCGAGTTTAAATTCCCCCTGAAGAAGCTTCTACTTGAACAGTATGGTAAAAAGGGGAAAGGCTTGACTGTATGAATGGATAATAAATAAGCATTAAAAACTACCAAGGCCTTGATCAACACTCCAAATACATGCAGAGCTGAAAAGTCTCTAACTCAAAGAGTGATGTTGCAAATCATGCAGACTTGGTAGTTTAAAAGTGGATAGCATATATGAATCAAAGACTAATCTTATTACAGTTCAGATAGTGCATTCCTGTTGGAATATACAAGTTTACTTGGCGGAGATATCCCAAAAGGAAAAACTCCAAATGCCATTAACAACTGAAAGACAACATGAACCAATCTATTAATTCTCGCTACTCGAAAAAATATTTTCATCTAACTCAACAAAATTTAAGATCTAACAGCCAGATTGACAGTGAAGTAATGAAATAAGCAAAAAAAAAAAGATTTAATAATATTCTTGCATCACGAGGAAGCTTTAATTTATATACCTCTCACATTTAAACATGCAAAATATTCAGTGTCAAAATTGTCTCATGAGATACTGGACCCAATCACAAGATATTAGGGAAATGTTCCCTAGAACATTAATCAAAACAATTCATAGTAATCCCCCAAAACCTTGTACTCGCTGAGACTTAATCCCCAAAAATCTTGTACTTGCTGAGACTTAATAAGTTCAATGAGAAGAAACAACTGAGTTTTGACAGGAAAATTTTCCTTCAATAAACTAGATTGGATAGGAGAACTTTACGGAGTTAATTACATAACTATTCACTCTTTGTAGAGGGATTTACTAGATAAAAATATGAGCTTTCTTTGTAGAGGGATTTACTAGATAAAAATATAAAATGATATCAAGAACAGTAAAGAGTTCAGGTTAAATTACTGTTCAGAAAACATTGGGGTAATGTCTGAGATAAGTTCATCTGTTGACAAAGGAAGCCCACATTCTTCCACAATAATCGCTGCAGCTTCAGAAGGTGTTTTTCCTACTATTTTCTGGGCTGCCTTCCCATCCAATTTCTTGCCATACTTAACCAAGTAAACTCTTAAAATATCATTCACAATGCCATCTGTCACAAACTAGCACTTTGTCATTGACCAAAAATTCAAAACCCTAAGGGGAGATGGATGAAACGCACATAGTCATGCTCATGTAAGCTAACTTCTTTTTTTCTTTTCATGTAAGCTAACTAAACATTCTTTATACAAGTAAAGATAAGTTCTGTCTTAAAACTCTGAGAAGCTCAAGAAATTAGTGTTTCCAGAAAAATAGGGTCATGCTAACAAGTACCCTAAGGGCACTAGTTAAGAATACCAAAAATGGAAAGCATTTATTGGAAATTGAAATCAAATCATTATTGAGCGTCATCAGTACACTTCTTCTAATTTCCAATACAAGTGTCTTAGGGCTGTTAGCATTTCCCATATAAATATGGTAGGTGAGGAAAAAAAGAGATGAAAAGCTATGATAGCCAAGAGCAATGATTTGCAAGATTTGTGTCGGTGACATCATGGAAGGAACAATCAACTTCATCTTCATACTTTCCCGTGTTAAAAAAAGCATGTGTCTAGCAAGCAAAAGTCAATGCGAGTAAAGTAGAATCATTACCAGTAGCAAATACGTGCACATTAAAGTAAAGAGAAGAGTCACATATCAGTGAAAAAAGTCCACCTGTGTTAAGAAGTGTACCATCCAAGTCAAGGATTACCCTTGAAACTAACTTCTTCAAAGGATTTGCCATCGGTGTTGCTGCGATCAGAATTGTTGAACAAAACTAATTTTGCATTTAGGAAAAACCCTGATTAAATAAGAAAGAGGAATTAGGTAATGAGCCTATTTCATTATCAGATGCCAACTAGGTTCACAAATTGCAAATTGAAACAGTGTTCAGGACTCAATAAGCTTCCCTAAGAGTTACAGATAATCCTCACCAAAGGAACAAGGTCCAATTGCCGACATGCAACAAAAGTTAACTTAATGCACTTCAAGGTGTCCCACTTTATATTAACGAACCAACAAATACACCAGTTTCAAACTTGCTGTATCTGGATCTCCAAAACTGAGTAAAAAGGAAAAGAAAGTAGAAGTAACTGTTTCTTTATGATGACAAATCTAGGTATTGAAGGTGAACTAATTTTTAAACCAGCATACTTTGTTCAAGGGTCTCAACATACTGAGTAACATCAAAGTCCTTAAATGCACATAAAAGCATTAAACTTTTTTTAAGGCATAGAAACCGGCACTCTGGTTAGCCCCTTGCCAAAAAAAACTGAGGAACTGAAGTATACATCCAAGTATGTGGTGTCGTCCCTGGCGTGCATCGAAAGATCTCCTTTTCCAATATCGTCAGCTAAGACTCTCAGTCCATCTTCTAAATTCATGTTCTGGATGTCCATGTCAGCTCTTCCGTAAGTCTTTGGACAGGGGAGTGATGATAGTATCGCTTTTAACATCTTTAAAAAAAAAATTAGGATTTTGTGTGGATTTACGGAGTTTGATGTTATATCAAGATCCTTAAGAAAAGTACATTGGTTAATATATTGATTCACCCTTCCCAAAATTCGAGATTAAGTACAACTTTACATTAAATAAAGTTGGTTAAATTGCAGTTACAGCTTAACAATATTAACAGCCTTCCCAAATCAAGCTAAGAAAATTACTTTCTTTCCCAAATTCAAGACATGAATCACAAACGAAGTAAATCGCAACCAAAAAAAAAGTTCAAACTAGAGTATTCGCAACAACCAGTGTAATGGGTTGGCTTTCTTCCCATTTTGTTGCACTTCAGTGAGGCATTAAGTCAAACAGTTTACCGGCAGCTAAAATATTCATTAATTGGCCAACAAAGGAAAATAGTTTCAAGAAACAAAGAATGATTAAAAATGAATAACGAAAACTCCACAATTAGGCAACTAAAAGATGATCAGGAAATGGAAAGGTTATGCTGTAGCCTTACCCAAGCCAATGATGGGAAGAAGTAACAGAAGGCAGAAGCTTTGTGAAATACTCCTTGGAATATAACGAAGAACGGGAAGGCAGGCCTTGTCCGTCCGTCTGGACTTTTGTATTGGAGCCAACCGGCTCTTCCGGTCGCGAATTGGGACAGGGAGGGGTTCTACAGTGGATAATCGGCCACCGATTCGTGCAACGGTGTACGGTGTCCCACCCTCCGTTCATTTTTTTTAAATTACATTTTGATCATTAAAAAAAAAATTTATTTTTTTTAAAAATATGTATCAATTTTTTAAAATTATAAAACAATAGATAAGACAATAAATGAGATAAATTCCTAATGTGAACACTACTGCAGGCTCTTTTGTGTATTTTGTGTTGTAGTCTTCTGTAATACTACTATATATTACAGTAATAAGTTTGTTTATCTTTTCTCCCCAAAAGAAATAAGAAAAAAAATAAGTGTAAAGTAAAACAGCTTGAAAAGTGCCGAGGAGGCATGTTTCTTTTATCTTTTATATCATACTAGTGTAACTCCGTGTGCTCGATATTACATTCCCAAAAAAAAAATATTGTATTTTTGATTTTATGTAATTTTTGAGTTAAAAATAACTAAGAAGAGAACAAATATATATTAATAATAATGTTAGATAAAAAATATAGGAAAAAAAGAAAATTGTATTTAGTACAAAAGATTAAAAAAAATAAGTTTTATGCCATTCTTCTCTCTCTCTCTCTCTCTCTCTCTCTCTCTCTCTCTCTCTCTCTCTCTCCATATTCCATGACATTAATTGATATCTCGTAAGGAGTTCCGTGACATTAAGGCTTAGATCACGAGTCAGATATATCACAACATTTGAATATTTCAACATCCAACATATTTCATATATTTTTATTATCTTATTCAAATATCACCCAACATCACAAATAAATATCAAATACTTTTCATCTATTACCCCTACTCATACACTCTCACAAATCAATTCAAACATTTCACATCATATTCTCTCTCCTCTCTCCTCACATTTAAATCTTTCACATCACATTCAAACCTTTCACATCATGAGGGCAATTTACTCTTTTATTTCATAAAATCATATCACTCATATCATCTCATATTCAAATAGTGAACAGTGCAATATCATCATATATCGTATTTTTGATCTGACTCTAATTGATATCTCGTAAGGAGTGTCACCCGTCCAAATAGAGTGTATTCATTTTTCCACTCCCCCTTACTTTAATTAATTAATTCCTAAAATTAAGAAATTTATTCTAATCTTTCTAATTAAAATAAAAAAATCATATAAATTTAAATCACATAATTATTTCCTAAATTAACTAATTATAAATCTAATCTCTAAAAATAAACCAAAATTCAAATTTTAATACCAAAATAGACGAATAAATGAACAATACGCACTGACGGGTAAACAATAATCACTTACGAAATGAACATTATATATTGTCGAAATTAATTCAACATAGAAGTAAAATTAATCCATCATAGAAGTAAAATGAATATTAAACAATAACGAAATGAACATTTGTAACCTTCAATATACCAGTTTATAATATATTAAAATTTAAAATAAACACCATATTATAATCGAATGAACAAAGGGTTGAATTAAATGAACACACCACCTTTTTATACGTACATGTCATAACAAAACTGAATCAAGCGTTGAAGTGAATAAATATTACATACTTACGAAATGAACATCTTTAATTTGGAAATTGAAAGATGTGTCATCAACTCTCCGTCCAAATTCAACTACCATCCCGCCGCCGCCCAATCTAGGAAAAATGAATCAAGCATTAAAAGTCAATGAATATTATATACTGACAAAATGAACATCTTTAATTTGGGAAATGTCAAGGGTTCAACCGATATCTAGGGTTCAACAGAAAACCAAGGGCGGCCATTTGAATTCCCTCGGCGAGCGCTCTACGCCTGAGCATATCCTCCTCATCCCTTCTCAACGCCAAGTTCTGTTTCGAAGAATACACCGAAGAGGATTTGTTCGAGGATGGGGAGGGGAGCAGCCGACGACACGGCGACAAGGGAGGAGGAGGAGGAACCGGAGGAAGATATAGTGGAGGAAAATCAAAGCGGCGGAGGGAATCGGAGGAGAAGAAGGAGCGGGTAGGAGTTCGCTGCTTTTGGGTGTTTTCCTCTTCTTTTCGACTGGGTTGCTGTGGAATAAGGCAATACTATATACGGAGAACGTTATATACAGGGAACTAAATAATTCCAATGCTGCCCTTGCCCGTCTCGTATAAATATACACGATATGCCACATTTCATCTCGTGTATATTCACACGAGTTGATTTAACTTTGTAAAATCTTTCCCCCTCATCATCCCCACACCACAATCAGTATCTACTAACTACTCCATCTCAATCCGTAGGAGTCCTCTCTTGATTTTAACAGTCAATATGTATAT
>JAOWAN010000001.1:18238845-18249306 GCA_028566635.1 Lobelia cardinalis | reverse complement strand
ATTTTTTTGATAAATTAAAATGGTTAGGTTTGTGTTTTATATCACCTCCTAAAAAA
The DNA here is from genome assembly GCA_028566635.1 of Lobelia cardinalis. Taxonomy (NCBI): domain Eukaryota; kingdom Viridiplantae; phylum Streptophyta; class Magnoliopsida; order Asterales; family Campanulaceae; genus Lobelia; species Lobelia cardinalis. The sequence goes on along the minus strand of JAOWAN010000001.1, from coordinate 18,249,250 downwards.
TCGAAAAGATTGATTGCAAATTCCGTATATTGTGCCATCAAAAAAACAAATTACTTTAATTGTGGACCCCTCGCGCGTGATGTATAAACGAGTGAAGGAGGAGTGCTTCTTATAAGAAGCACTTAGGTGCTTCTAATACTAATTGGACATTAGAAGCTCTATGCATTTTGGAAATAATATCGAGTTTCTAAAGGCTCCTAGTAGCGAGTGTACATTCCTTAAAAGATCAACATATATATAATTATGAATTATGAACATAATTAATATAAATTATTAACATGACATATATATAATTAATTATGTTTATAATTCATGAATTTATGTTCATTTTTTTATTAATTGTGCTCATAATTTATAATCATATATTCATTTTTTTTTTTTTTAAATGACACTCTCAATAGGAGTACTTCTGGCCGCTCGCTATACCCACTACTGTGCATTTTGTGGCAATGGATGGAATGGAGGATAACAAGTGGATAAAAGGAGATGCACCAAATCCTTTATTGCCTTCTCATTGGCTACTACAACTCTGCAAATTACAAGCCACAATTTGTCCCCCTCACAATCCAAACCACCCATTTTAGATTCTCCCCCTCCTCCCCTCTCCCTACACATACTCTACCTTCCCACTCCCAATTCCATCAATTCTTTCAAAAGAGAACTAACCGAAAAAAACCTCAAACTTCTCTCAGCTTAAGCAGAAGACTTATCAGCAATGTTGTCCACTTCAATGGCGGCAACCACAACCTCCAACACTGTTCTTTCTCCAAGCCCATTTTTGGGTCAGTTCAGATCATCTTTGAGTAACCCTCTAAGCAATGTTGTCTCCTTGGGTTCCTCAAAGGTCACAATGGTAAGTAGCCAATTCTCAATCCTTATGTTTATAACGCAACAATGGTTATTCAATTCCATGTTCTTTTGGAAGTAAATTTCATTTGTGGATTTGTCAAAAGTGTTTTTGAGGGCTAATGGTTAATTTTTGGGCTTCTATGTTACCAGAGCTTGTGGTATGGACCGGACAGAGTGAAGTACTTGGGACCCTTCTCTGCACAAACACCCTCATACCTCACCGGAGAATTCCCCGGGGACTATGGCTGGGATACCGCCGGTTTATCTGCTGACCCTGAAGCCTTTGCCAAGAACAGGGCTCTTGAGGTAATATCCTCCAACAAACTGGTCAAAAAATGTTCTTGTGGAACTTTTGGTTTGAACTAGAAATAGACAGGTTATTGTAGTTTTCATTACTCCCTCTTGCTCAAAAGAAATGTCACATCTAACAAGTGATTTTAAAAATAAATAAATAAACCTTTTGGGGGGAAATTTTTGCTCAGCTGTAATGATTTTTTAAATTGTTCTAAAGTTACAGTTTAATTTAGTAATAGGAATACTGTTTTTGTACATCAAGTAAAAATGGAAACTAAGACCTTTTCTTTTCTTGGATAGAGAGAATAAGGCTTCCTCTACCAAGATGAAAAATTTTGTACCAACTAGAGTCTTGTCAAAGGTAGCTAGGGGTTAGTGGTTCTATCCCAACTCATTTCGCCAAGAATGCACTGCACATTATTCTGTGTAGCTAAGCTGAAGTGTTCTGCAAAACTGAGAAATTAAGAATCTTTATGCTACATGAACACTTGCATAATCTCATTTGATGAACACTCTCAGGTAATCCATGGCCGTTGGGCAATGCTTGGTGCCCTAGGCTGTATTTTCCCTGAAGTACTCGAGAAATGGGTGAAGGTAGACTTCAAGGAGCCTGTTTGGTTCAAAGCAGGAGCACAAATCTTCTCTGAGGGAGGACTCGACTACTTGGGCAACCCTAACCTTGTTCATGCCCAGAGCATCTTGGCAGTGCTAGGATTTCAGGTGGTACTTATGGGCCTTGTCGAGAGCTTCCGCATCAATGGGCTGCCAGGAGTTGGCGATGGTAACGACCTTTACCCCGGTGGTCAATACTTTGACCCCCTAGGACTTGCGGATGACCCTGTCACCTTCGCTGAGCTTAAGGTGAAGGAGATCAAGAATGGAAGACTAGCAATGTTCTCTATGTTTGGGTTCTTTCTCCAAGCCATTGTTACCGGCAAAGGTCCACTTGAGAACCTCTTGGATCACCTAGACAACCCTGTGGCCAACAATGCTTGGGTCTATGCAACCAAGTTTGCACCTGGATCCTAAATTTGTGACCAGTTCAATTCATTTTGTTGGAAGAATTTGTTTGCAAAGTTTGTGTAGATTGTAAAGGATGTACTGAGATGATTAATGAGTTGTTCAAAACTCGCAAATATTATGAAATGCAGTGGTGGCTTCTCCATACTTATAATTCATTAATTTTCCTCACTCAAGTCCCAACGATCGGTTAGGCAATAGACTCGTCTACAAACGGAGGGGGTAGAAATAACCCTCAAGAGTTTAACAATGAATTTGGATGCTTCAAATGTAGTTAGCTCTAAACTCGTTCCTAATAGCAGGTGGTAGATTTGGAGGCCTGTTTTCTTTAAATTGTTTATAGAGAATGACAGTTGGTGCAAGAGGATACCGGCAATCTTGGGTGCTGTAATGTTTTGACTGAGCACCTAAGGTACTGAAATTGTCGAGCTCACTATACAACCGTGATATAACTGAATAGTCCCTATACAGCATGGCTGCAGCTGCTGTCTTTCGAGGCTAGAGCTTGAAAAGTGTGCTGATATACCGTACTAAACTTGTTTGTTCAATCAGGAGCAGATCTTCTAAGATCTAAACTTTCTTCTGATAAAACCAAATAAAGTTTCTGGTATCACCCATATAAGTGAGGCACAGTTCCCCTTGAAGTTCCATGCGTGCTTCATGAAGTAAAAGCTAACTCATCAGGCGCATGGACCTTGGATCCATTACAATCCCAAACAGCTTCCTGAATTCTGCAGCTCTTTCTCCTGAAAACCTTCTGCGGCTAACACTCTATCGAGCCAAACCTTCGATGTAATAAAACTAAAAGTTACCATAAGAACCAGAAACAGTGTAAATATTTAATTGACAGTGATCCAATTAGGAAGCTAAGGACATGCAAGATATAACCCTCAGCTTCAATCTACAATTGGATGCAAAGGACATTCAATGACAACCCAATTAAATAACGATCCAGATGAACATGCTAGGGAAGGGATCCCATTTCCCATTATCAGCTAAAGATAGAAAAACTTAGAGACACAAGATTTTCTGCAAATCGCCTGCTTAATTTCTTAAACACTTCCAGAATAGCTATAAAGGTTTAAATCTCGGTCTACTATACAAATCATAATTGCACTTTCAACTGTTCAAGGTCCTCCATAAAGTGCTAGGATATAATTTTGTCAATTAGATGGCTAGTTTCCATCTAACCATTTCCCGATACAGACAAATTAGCCTCAGCTCTAGAGACCTCTACAACCTGGAAGATTAATCCACTCAATTTGGACATCAAGTTCCCCACACTCTACATTTCGCAGCCTGAGGCGCATCTCTTGAGTCATTCTTCCACCTTCATTCCAAATAACGCAGCTCTCATCCGCTAGGTAGTTCTCCCGGTTTGGTTGAACTCTGTCAACTTTAGTGCCGATTGGAAGGTTTTGCAAACCCATCTTCATGCAAGCCATGTACGGTTTGATGTCTATCTTAGCCTCGCCCATGCTGTCATCTCCAGTGAATGTGTCTTTGTCATACACTGTCTGAAAAGTTCAAAAATTTCTTGGTTAGGGTTGTTTTGTCATCTTCTGATTGTTCGCCAAGTGAACTTATATTGAAGTATATACAGATGATAGTAGAATCAAAGTCTTAAAAAATAACCTTCGATGATCTAGTACTCCCTCCGTTTCAATTAAAATGTTACAGTTTGTTCATCATCATTAATACACATAGATGACACTCCTCTTGGGACGGAGGGAGTATGAAATACTCAGTTTGGACAACTGAACTAAGAAGATGAAGAGTAATTAAAACAGAATGGAGAAAGCAAAGCTAGTTTACCAGTTTGATTGGATCGTGGAGATTCTTGACAGAAAGCGTCAATTCGTCATTCCACTCAGGATTGCAATTTTTCTTCACAACCCGAGTCTTCAGTTTCTGCAATAATAGGTATAAACAGCAAGCAATTAGGAATAATAAGAATATGTCGGGGATTTAGGAAAGAGATTAGGATATACATAGCCACAGAATGCTCATATTGAAATTTCTATACCACCCCACATGTCTTGGTGTGCCAAGACTGTGAAAACGTTAGAAATGTGTTATGAAATGTTTCTTTTTCTTCCTAAAGCGAGTGCCATAATGTTTTCCCCTCCTTTTTGGACATCATAATTCTAAAGTATGCTGTAATTGCCTAATTTGGGTCTACATAATTTGCATTGTATTTGTGAATCACAATATAGTCACCAGAAGAAAGAAACATAGACTAGGATGGTGATTTTGACAAGGAAATGAGCAAGGTCAACGAGGGTTAATTTCAACAACAAAAGGGAGGGGGTGGGGGGGTTGTGAAGAAAACAGATTAAATATCCCAGAAGATTACAACTATAAGCTATAGGAGGAGGAGGAGGAGGAGGATGCATATGGTTGGACTTAGGAATTGGTAAAGATTTTTCGAAGCCAGTACACAGGAAATTAAGAGATGGATGGATGGGATGCATGCCTGGTGAGCCATGGTCAGGACAACGTAAGGATCACTGCTGGTGGTATCCCGAACGGCAAGGTTTATCCCTCTGATTACTCGTATCTTAAGCAGACCCAAAACGTTATCCATTTTCTCCTTCAATTCTCCCGATCGGTCAACCAACCAATCAATCAATGGGTTTCTTGTTCTTCTCCGGCGGGTGGGTCTCGATTCTCTGCTGTTATTCTTGTTGTTTTGAAGGACGGTCAGATCAGAGAGAGGAGCTTGCGGTTGAGAGGAAGAAAGGGAATTTTGATTTTCATGCTAGAGAAATCTGGGCGGGGAGGCGACTTTGAGATAAATAGGGGTTCCCCCACATTGGATGTTTATCCCAAAAATAGAGTTGACTTTTTCTTTTTTTCTTTTTTTTTTTGTATGTACTAATTGACCAAAGTTCAAGCCATGATCTGATTAAGAAAATACTTTCATGATTTAAAAGAAATTAAATTAAGAGGTGGCAATTCACTGATCCACCAAAACAGAATCAACTTGTATTAACCTTGAGTTGATTAAGGTTCACCGTAGTATGAACCGGGATCCTCTGTCCCATACCCTGTCCCATTTTCTGTTCCACTACTCACATTGTGGTGGGACCCACTAGTAATGGGTCTCACCACAATGTGAGTAACGGGACAGGAAATGGGACAGGGGATCCTAACTCCCGTAGTATATAGAGTTAACGTAAATCGAATCTTACTTTTGCAGTAGAGGCAATCTCAGATAGGTGACAGATCAAGTACCCGTAAAAAGGATCATTAAGGACTATTCGTGTCGTGGGCGAGACGAATCAGAAATCATACCAAGCCAAAGCCAATAGCCAGCAAAACGAAACAGCATACTGCAACAAGTCACACCGTGTTACATAATAGGATCAGTCCAATTAAGAACATGCATGCAACTACTACTACACATGTCCATACGAAAGGTGCAAACAGAGGTAACACGCATGATCCTTTCCAAATTGTTTTCTGCAATAAGTTTCTCAGAATAGAGCACGTACGGGAAATAATCCCCATTCAAGTATGTCTCTAGAAACAGGAAGTGACACCATGCATGTCATGTCTGGGGAAAATATTACTCCCCAGTACTTACAAAAGACAGACTAGAAATAGGAAATTACCCTACCATACTTCATCTAAAGCACGTATGGTTTTACCACAACTGAGGAAAACAAATCCCCAGAGCACTCCCTATGCAAATAATTGGACTACATTAAGCCACTGTGAGTGGCCGGAAACGCTACTCCAGGCTACATCTGCGCCAATGAATGAGCACCTGCACCTTCCTGCTCTGACACTAGCTTTACTGTTAGAGAGAAGAGGCGCAGTACCACACATGAAAACAGAAGCACCAATGTCTACGGAGCTTAAGCTTGATCAGTGAGCTGCTGCACTAAAATACTATTGCAAAAACAAAATAAAAAGAAATTAAAAATGAAAATAATAATAATTATTATTAGCATGGCAAAATTATTGGGATAAGTCTCCTCATTGATGAGGGAAAGAAACATGAAAGACGAAAAAGAAAAGGAAACAAAAAAAACAAACAAGATGGCTTACTTCATTTTTCATAATAAATTTGGTAGGTTTGTTTATGCAAGTTGAATTTGAAATGTGGACAGAAGATTTAAAGCACAAATCTTTGGGCAGCCACATTCACATGAAAAGTTTCACATTGAAGGCCCTCCTATAAAATGGAGGGTGCTTAAGCTTTCCCAGACAAAGCCTAGAGATGTAAGGCCTTAGGAGCACGAGAAGGAAAGGCACTGATATTGCATACAAGAATGCAAATGAGTGTGTTAGCTAGTGGGGGAGAGTTTCAGAAGAATGATAGTGAGTTATTTCACGGGGATTTGGGAGTGTGTGTAGAAATATCTTATCCAGATGGATAAGGAATATCGAACCGAGTATTAGCACGAGTAAACATATGTTGCATTCCTCTCAATTAGTCAAACTGGTATCGCTTTGTGGGTGTAGGTGGTTTTGTTGAACCACGTAAATCTGCGTTTCTATGTTATTATATTCTTAGCTTTATATATTTTTCCCCATTGGCATCAACTGCGAAGGTGCTAAACTTGAATAAACTTCCGTGCATTAATTCCGCTTCACTATTACTTCTAAGAGAAATTAATGATTTACATGCCCAAATAATGCACGCATATCAGTATTTGGCTACATATATGCAGCAGTTGCACTGTCTCAGATTGCACAAGAAAACCAAAGTTTAGAAGCATCTTGGAACGCCACAACACCATGCACTATTCTCCTTCATAGGCTAAGGAATGAGCACAGTATAAACAGGAATACTATCTACTGGTGAAACAAAAAGCACAGAAGGAATACAAAATCTTGTAGATATATGTAACCAAAAGCACGCAGTTTACAAAATCAAAAAAATGGAGCTACTTCTAGGGCCAAATATAAACTTTTCGCAGAGCATTGCAATCAGAAGGGCAATGACTACTAGCAGTCTTTAAGTAATCTCTTTTACATAAACAGTAAACGACCGGCCACTCTTATTGCTAGGTTATAGAAAGGGATTTGCAGCTACATGTGCAGTGGATATTGAACCAGACGAATCAAAACCACTGCTTATTTTCACCACCTACTTCCATGATTTTATGCCACAAGCAAAAACCACCCTTACTTTGAAAATAGGGCAAGAAAGGTTGGTGACAATCAAGTATCCAAAAGTTCATAGAGAATGATTCTGATATGTATTACTAAAAATGGCTTTTAGCATCATCCCAGCAAGGCACTCAAAAAGTTAAATCAGTAAAACCAGGAATGGATGAGGTAAGGGGGGAGGGGGTATCTACGTTGTATGTCTTCTCCTCAACTAAGGGAATACCAATGGGAGTGCTCTCTTGTGAAAAACTATGAAAAATATTCAGATAGCCAAAATCATTACCACCACAAATGAGGCATGATCACAGCACAACTCTCAACAGCTGAAGTGAGAAGGCCTTAAAGGGTCTTCCCACATGTGCAAAGGATGAGATAGAAATGCAAGTCAAGGATATGTTACAATCTGTGATCATTCAACACAGAAGCAGTCATTTTGCTACCTCGATTTTGCTAGGGAGAAAGATTGGACATGAAGACTTGCTGTGGACTACAGAAAACTCAAATTAATTGAAAATCAAGGATGAATTCCCCCTTCATTTGCTTATGGAGTTACTAGATATTAGATTAATTCATTGAAGCAATGATCCATTGGGTTAGATATGACTGGATACTGGCAAATCAGGGTGAAAATGAGGACATAGAGAAAACTGCACTCAGGACACATTACTGACATCATGAGTTTAACGTCCTTAGCCTTTACCTCTCTTCCTCTCCCTCTTAAACTCTGTAGTTCTGAGAAATTTTACTTTAATAGCGAGTATTCTTCTTGTGTCTCCGAACTTAATGCTAAATCTTATTCTGCATTATTAGAATCCCCTTTATCCAAAACTCATACAAGCCAGTATAATAGCCAAACACTTGAGCAAGTGGAGAATAGTTTCTTCAATGACCGAAAAATGTCCAACTTTATCAGAATACAGCAAACATGTTTTTATTACAAATTTGCAGAGCACGCAACTTGTAGATGGTCAATGGAAATTTCTTCGGGGAAGTGCAAGCAATGTAACATGACCCTTTAATGGTTTTATGCAGGACGTTTCTCAAGAACAGAGCACCGGAAGAACAGCCACCAAGTAGGGGCATTTGGAATCAGAAGTGATATCATGAAGGGGTAGAGGGGGAGGCTAGCTTAATTACATTGCAAAGACATTAATTTGAAACAAGTCGTGTACCTTAATAACACTATCTCACCGGACACCATCCCATTCTCATTAGAATTGACTGATACCTTCTTCAAAACTTTTCCATTCTCCACAATGAACTGAAAAAGTTTAAACTCTTCTTTCTTCTCAAGCCCCCTGAACTCAATGGAGATGTAGCAAACAAGTTGGCAAGACATTTGGTGGGCAGAATAAGAAACTTCCTATTGAATCAGCAAGCATGGTCTCGCTTATATCTGATTCCTCATCAGCATTTTCCTAGTGAAAGTAAATTATTAATTGAGATTATTGTTTTCCCGACACTTTTGGACAAATAAATGGGTGTGCAGACTTTATCTAGTTTGGAAGGGGATAGGTGACGTCTAGTCTTACCCTCAGAGCTACTATTAGGACTTCCAAGTTGGGCGCATTTGCTAGGAAGGGAAACAACAATCTGCAGGAGGAAGCATAAGGAATGAACAGCTCCAGTTTGGTTAAAAGAGGAAATGCTGGCAGATTCTTCTGACAAAAGCACACCAGAGCCTACAGAAAATATGAGAGAAGAGAAAACTGTAAAATACACAAACAACATATACTGGGTAACATAATCTCTTTTTTATATGTAAATGAGAAAATGTCATGATCAAAGTAAATCCTTAGGGAAGAATGAACCCACCAACACAGTGAGACCAGATAATGATAGAGATTTTGCAGCATTAGATATGCCCCACAGAAGCGTCACTGCTCTTGATATATAAGTAGACTTGTCGTTATCAATATTCCTATAGTAACGAACCCCAATACGTTCCGCAATACTAACCTTTGCTTCTGTAATAGAAGAAAGGTTCTTCACTGAATAGAAGGCAATGGCATCGTCCTCAAGACACGTGTTCAAGAAGTGGAGCATCAATCACAACCTTAATATCCATTTTCACACTGACAACATTGTATATGGTCATGGAAAAAAAAATCAAGGAAGGCGCATCGATATAGGTTGTTCTCATAAAATTGCAAATGAAAGACCTGCAGTCGCCGGAAACAACAATGAGAAGGGGACATAGCTAGACCGATGTTGGCAGAAAACTTAAGAACTTCAACCGAGTCGCAAGATAGAAGTCGCAAACATATAATATCATCATAATCATCATCATATGCGTAAGAAGAGAACAGAACTATATAGAGATCAAGTTCAATGATATTTTTCGTGGAAAACAAAAGGCGAATCCAGCCGTTGATGCGGGATAAGTATCTGTCATCGAATTCCCTAGTATGAAGAAAATTTACCAATCGTAGAGGAGGTGTTGACAATGATTAGATTGTTTAAGAAATTCACGAAGGGGAGTGCGTCCAACTTAGCAGATTCAGGACTTGGTGGGTCCGAATCTTCACAAGTTTTCAAATCAATAACGGGGAGGGAAGTCCACAAATTGGCATATCTATGAGGCAAAATGGAAGTAGAGACAGCATCCACGGCAGGGAGAAAAAGGGAGAATGTGAAGAAAAATCTCATCCGGTAATCCGCTCCTCATCTTCTGCGGCAATTGGCAATGCTGTTGGCCTTAGAGCGGTTTGGGGGTTTCGTTAGCTGGTTCCATTGCTTCGAAGAATGAGCAGGCAAGTTGTTCGACCATTTGCGCCGGTACTGGTAGCAGCATCTCAAAAGCGTCCGATATAACGAAGGAAATGGAGCGCGAAAATCAAAACATTTGCTTCCAGTATTTGCTTTCCAGATTTTTTGGGGATCTTTTTTTCTTCCTAATTATGAACCAATTCATCGTCTCTAAATAATTGTCATATTTTAATACTTTTCCATAAAATTTATAAACTTTGATCAACTCTTTACAAAAAATATATTTTTGTTATTGTAAAATTAAAAAAATTGCTAAGTTTATCTAATATTCTTTAGGGATGGCAATTTCTCGGAACCCGATCCGAATCCGATGATGCCCCGCCCCGAAAAATCCGATTTTCTCATATTT
>JAOWAN010000001.1:18219571-18238745 GCA_028566635.1 Lobelia cardinalis | reverse complement strand
GACGATGATGTGGAGGAGAGAAAAGATGATGTGGAAGTGAGAGAAAGCCATGACCAATGTCATGGTTGTGGATGCTCTTACGGACGAGCAAATCAACTTACTAGTGAGATAACAATTTTTTTTGTACATGTCCTCATCTCTCGACATTAAATATAAAAATTCATTAGAAATTGTTAAGTATGGTCAAAGATGTAATTTAATAATGTTGGTACATAAGTGTTAAATGTCAACTCATCAAACACAATCAAATCCAACTAATACATTCATGTACATTCACATAAAATAAAAGAGGATACATATGTAAGTGTAACATTGCAGTTTGATTGAAAATGTGAAATTTCGAATCGAATCGAATTGATTCGGACAATTACTATATCGACCGGCTAAGGGGAGTGCTGATTTTCATTTCGAATTGCTAAATACCGCCTCTATATTTTTCGCTGCCTTCTTAATGCAAAAAATATCCTTGTTTTAAAGAAAATCACAAATCTCTCGTGTACTTCTCTCTCAAAATTCTGATACAGAAATTACAAAACGAATCAATCGACTACCGATTTACAGACATATCACTTCTCAAGGTTGTGATACCATACCCAATAGCTTGGGCAATATCAATGGATCCACCGGCAGGTACCGGCGTTACTGATAACCCCAAAGTCCAAAAAAAAAAATGCCTTGTAAAATCCCAAAACTTTATTTGCACTCTCTCCATTTAAAGCATACTTGGACATGGGCCGACCATCCAATCCCATCACATTTGTGGAAGTACTGATCTAGCATTTTTGTGTTCTTATTCGCGAGTTTTTTTATCTCCGGTGGGTCAAATGACAAAATTCAAGTAAATAATGGAGTTTAATATTTCTGAGGTTTGAATGGATTTAGAGAGTTCGGGAGATGATTGCCGATTGATGTTAAGTACTTATAAACATTTTAAAGATATTTTGAACCAATTTCCTCCAAATGTGTTTAAGTTGAGTGAACCCATTAATGAAAGTGGAGAGAAGATCAAAAAGGAAATGTTGTTGGAAGAAGATAGAGGGGGCGTAAACTTTATAATAGGGGTATTTTTTGTATAATAAAAAGGGGACGACAAGCCCCACCCTTTCCATTTTATCAAGAGTCACGAGTCGGGTAAGGGTTACTTCAGAGACCCGGTTCGATCAATTTGGGCGGGCAACCATTTGGACTCCAAAAAACCAAAAGCCAAATCCCGCTCAGTTTCTCATTCCGCATACATACTACTACTACCTCCCACACGCACACTTACTCTCCCTCTCCCTCTCCCTCTCCCAGTCCCAGCCAATTCATCAAGAAGAAAGATTTCAAAACCTAAGCAAACGCGATGGAAACCGATGAAGAAACTCAAAGAGTCCTCCCATTTCAGCTTCAATTTGACAAACCAGTCGCCTCTCAGGTTCAAAAGTTTGCTCCCTAATTTCCCCTCTTTCTTTGCTTCCATTGATTTATTATTTGGCAGCTACTTTTTGAATCTCCCGTTTTGGTATTTTAGATAAAATTAGCGGAATGGAATCCAGAAAAAGATTTGCTGGCAATGGTTACGGAGGACTCGAAGATTCTCCTCCATCGCTTTAATTGGCAACGACTCTGGACTATTTCTCCTGGTCAATCCTCTCTCTCTCTCTCTCTCTCTCTCTCTCTCTCTCTCCATACAGTTTGTTTGACTGCCTCAAATTAGTTTGACCTTCTTTTTAAGTATTCAGTATTACACAACTGTATTTGTTTTCAATCTTCTTGGTTCTTATTTTCGTAGTGCAACACTCGTGTTCTTTTATTGGGTCCGGAAAGAATGCTATTTGTTTAACGTGTCAAGTCACCATTTACATTATTTGGGGATATAACAAAATTAAACAATTTGTATTTCCATATGGGTGGTGATTTTATTTTTTTTCTTCTTGAACAGATTTCCTACTTAAAAAATCTTGGTGGTGGTGGTCACTGCTAACTTGTTGTCCATAAGAATAGCAGCAGTTTCCAATGCCAACCATTCATTGGTCAACTATTCCGAGTGAGACTTGTTGATAGTGCTTGAACCCTGCATTTACTCGTTAGACTTTGGTGTAAACACTATCATGGTTTGAGCCTTGAACTCGTGTGATTGGTTCAACCATTCCGTTTTTCAATAAGCCTGGACTGGATATCTCGACCACTGTAGTTGAACGAAAAACAAAAAATAATCCTTCAAAGCGTTACATAAGTTGCTTAGCACATTGATTTTTTTCTAGATCGTCTCTTCTTGAGTTTATCCCCACACAGAAACTGTGATTTTCTTTTTATTCTTTTATTTAGTTGAGAATCTGGTGAAAGTGTCTCTGTTCCTGTACTGACACTTTCTGAATCTTATGTAGGAAGGTGCATAACATCCTTATGTTGGCGTCCAGATGGTAAAGCAGTTGCTGTTGGGCTTGAAGACGGGACCATTTCTTTGCATGATGTTGAAGTGCGTTGGTGTAAAACATTTTAACACCTTTTCCTGTCAAGTTTGATAATATGTAATGTACTATACGTGTAGACCTTGTTCAAGAGTCTATGCTAGGCCGCTTGAAGTACTGCAAGGTCCATTGAAGTGAGAGACTGATCGTCCTTCTAGGAAGGGTGAATGGCTCTACAGATGGGGATAGCATGCATCATTTTTCTATTTCACTGGACTGCTAAAAATAATATAAAACCATGTATTTCAGCTTTAAAAGATGACCATTGTATCTTAGCTTATTACCAAATACAAGATAAAACTTTTATCTTTGATGTTTTGCATGGGAAAAGTAAGTATTATTGTATCAAAAACTCTTAGCATGTGTGATTTTTTTGAGAGAGAGCTAGTGCGTATATCATCACATATTTTTATATAACAGTATTAAATAAGCTAACTGTCAACAACCGGTTTGCCTCTCATTAACTTTGAGCAAAGATTGTAATATGATTGTTACATCTCTCATACTTAAAGCATTTATGAGTAATTTACTTTGGCAAAACATTCACAGAAATTGATCTCCGTGAATACCTCTTACTAAAGCAGAATGGCAAGCTGTTGCGAAGCATAAAGTCCCACAGTGTTGCTGTTGTGTGCCTGAATTGGGAGGATGATGGACAACAAATAGAGGTATGATTTCTCACAACTTTTATCCTTGTACCTCTTGGTTGAAAAGGTGAAAATCTGACCCCGGGAAGATAGTACATTCTATTATTTTATTAAATCATTCTGGGCTGCAGTTTAGGCCCTGAAATGTTTCTCCAAGGTTATATTTGCCTCCCTGACATGAACCAAAGTGTTCTAGCATGTCCATGATTTTCGTAGTCTAAAGAAAAAACTTGAGGGCATGCTAAGGGACATGACTCAAATGTGCCTATTGGGGTTTGCCATGTGTCTTTTTGGAGGCCTTCTGGAGTGTGTTGGTGCTTTGTAGGTTAGGCCCAATTTCCAAGTAACAGTAGTTATGAGCTTAGTTTCCTGCCATGATACTTTCAGCTTTTAAAATAGGGTTATTTGGTTGCCGATATTGTGATTTCTGTATATCTATGGGCATGATCATGAGAAGAGTGTATGTCTCCCTTCTCTTGTTCAAAATGTCATGCACCTTAAATTATTGAAGTGATCTTTGTACAGAAGTAGGTAAATGTCATTTGCCTGATTTTCTTAGAGGAGAAGACAATGAAGTTCATTAGGTGGATGTGCTCCTTACCAGAATTTCGTTCGAGTTTCCGTCTGTCTATATCAACCAGATCTCATTTGTCCTTCATCTTGGAGAAGACCTTGGAAATAGTGAAACTTGGGATGATGACCGGATACATTATATATGTTTGGATTTTCATGTCCACTACCTCGCTTTGTTTGAGACCAAGATAGAGAAAGTTCAGCCTGTGTGAGCTGGTCCCAACAAGCATGGGTGTCACGTAATTAAGTTTGTGTAGATGTACTGTTACGATTGAAAAATCTAAAGAGCTTATTGCCTTCTTACTAATTATATGTTTACCAAGGAGCTCTAGCTCCACTAATTCGCTTGTCCCAAAGGAGATGTCAAGTGTTCAAGTCTCATGAAAAACACTATTGTTTGTCTTTAGGGCCTACTTATTAGTCTTAAAGCCCTACGTGTTAATACATAATAAGGGTTTAGGTCCATGTCCCCTCCAACCCTTAAAAATAAATAAAAATACTTACAATGTGATGTGATTTAGGAAGAAATTAGGAATATATGATCATGAAGTACCTTTTCCTTCATTTCCTTTCATAACCATTCCTCCCCATCTCATTTATGCAGGATGAGAGCCTTAATGTCTCACCATATGAAGACCGTACTTCTCGTTTCTTTCCCCCTCCCCCTAGAGTTCCTCGGATGCTTGGACTTGTGCCCGGAGAAACTGGCTTCATGGATGATGGTGAAGATTCACAACAAGAGTTATCAAATTCTTCACATCAACGATTTAACATCCTGTGCAGTGGGGACAAAGACGGAATCATAAGCTTTAGTATATTTGGCATATTCCCGATTGCCAAAATTGTAAGATGATTATCTGTAATGAGTTATATATATATTTGAACTTCATATAGTTTGTATGTTTTTTTTTAATGAACTATATCTACTGATTTATATACCAGGATATACACGACCTTTCTATTTCTTATCCGCTTACAAACAACCAGGTTACATACAAATTGCGGAATGCTTCCAGTTCAAAGGTATGTTCACCTTCATGAGATGACATCTCATAGAAGATCTTTACTTCATTACTGTCAATGGAGAGTGCTTGATGTCATATCTTCATTTTTACAACATTTAGTAATTAGTTTCCATACATAATTTCAACTTAGTATTATTTTCACAAACATCTCAAAAATTAATTTCCTAAGTTTCCTACTACTATGATATTCTAGAAACCCTTGTAAAATTTCTTCAGTATAGTACCTTGAGTATCATTAACCTTGCAAAAGAATTTAATTTAATTTCCTCGGAAGCATGCTCAGATATTTATTGTATGTTAACTTGATTTGATCTCTGGGATGAATCATATCGGTTTTCAGGCTTTGATCCATTCATTAATATTACCGGCCTACCCAATGAAAGACAACAGTTGCCTGATTTCGTCCTTCCCATCAGATGTTTAACTGTAGTTCTTTAGAGCATCAAAGAATTTATTTCAGAATCCAACTGAATTTTCTTAAATAAGAATGAACATCATAACTTAGTTCTTAACCAGTATAGCTTGGTTGATTCACTTTAGAACATAGCTGAAATCATGCAGTCTTGAAGGGGTGGGTCATGTATAATCTTATGCGAAAGCTTTCTAAATACCTGGCGCGAGTCCCTCAAATAAACAGAAATTTCCCCTTTCTAATTAAACTGCAAGGGAAAAAGGAACGAAAAGTTTGAGCTGACCTTCGGCTTCTTCTCAGTTAATAATTTAGATCATTGAGCTCGCAGCTACTTATGATATGCTTAGAACAAGTGTTGACACTAGGTAGTTCCGTAGTGGTGAAAGTCAGTATAGGACGGCAATCAGAGTGGCATGTAAATGTGATGAAAATAGTACATCACAAATAAGTTACTTTGTGAAGGCTCCATAAAATTGAATATTTCCTTCTTATAATTCTTTTCTTCACTATATAGAATGAAATTAAGGATTACGACTGCGAACTTACATGTTCCAAAGGTACCGAGATCTTGTAAAATGTCCCAATGAGTTGAAAGAATTTCTCAACATGGTTAGTGCAAGTGAATGCCTGGGATTAGAGTTGTTAGGTATGTCATAATTTGCTGAAAGAAAACCATTGATGAAATATTGCTGTGGAATTCAAGGTCAACACAGTTTGATCAACATGATAGCAACATTTTAGACCAATATTAAGATGTTGATATGTTTCTCTAAAAGACATTTTATTATTTTTGGGGCGCTTCACCATTTAATGAAGCCATACATAAGCTGCAGCCTTATTTTTTTATTTGACTTTCTCTTACTATCTGCCAGGAAAGTCAATTGTTTAGCAAGTCATTGATTAAAGCAGAGGCTTTAACAATCTTCATATTGGATTCTAGGTCTTTTGGGAAAACATCTCTCTTTTGTTTTCATATCGAAAAGAAGTTATGCTGTCACATTATGGGAATTGCACTGTCTGCACGCACATATCTAGTTACTTTGTGAAAGTCTTCTGATTTTGATTTTTTCATCCTATCTTCAGGTGGCGTTTTCAAAAGATCTCTCTCATTTATTAGTCCTTTGCTCCGGGGAACTTCTTGTACATACAGCTGAACCAGGCAACAAACAAGTGTCAGAGCATGGTTTCCACAGCTTAATGCTTGATACATCTATATTCTGGAAGAGGTGACTTGCTCTAGAACTTAATATTTGCGGAAGGTGTACTGTTTTTGGCTTGTTTCCCTTTTCACTGCTCACATTTAAACTCTACAATTGTATCTCTTGTTCTTGCCCATCAGTCATTCAGATGATGTAATCTCCAAAAAATTGTGGAATCAAGTGCAAAGGAACTGTTTATAAACATTAATTGGCATCTCTGGTTTGTCCCTAGTCATAGACAGCAAAATGATCAAGTACCATGGTTGCAGCATGATATCAGATCGCTGGTTGCTCAATTTCTGAGATTCGAGTCATTCCTTTTTATTTCTTTCCAAAGGTTATTAGTGCCCGATTGGCCGCATGTTTGGTTTTGTTTGCACTCTTGGATTTATCTCTGTAGCTGGATTCACGTGAGGGGGAACATAAATGCTTGACTTACACTTTGGAATTTGGATTCCTTCTCTAATAGCTTTAGCTTTTGGAGGAGTTAGTTAACATTCTACTTATGCATAGCCTTGATTGAAGTATTGGTAGTGCATAAGTTGGTCTCATTTTCTTCTGATGCACCTAAAGTTGCGGAGTTGACCTTTGTTGGCTTGTGATGTCCAATTACTGTGGTTAGATTTATCTCTTTGCTGTGTGTCAAACTTTGGAGGTAGTGTTACAGAAGTAATGTACTTGTACCTTTTTTTACTCTGTGATTGTTAAATATCTTGGATGAAGGCGCTACTTTACAACAGTCAATATTCAGAGTGGTATTGCTAAGCATAAATTGTTTTAATGTTCATTTTAGCGCAAGTGAACCTTGTATACAAGACTCCAGCTTTCTTCTGCTCTTCCGGTTACTTGTTATTGAGTTTTGAATCATGGAAGTTACACTCCATGCTTATGATCCTGTATATAGTTTGCAAACTTGTTTTTGTAACTTGGTCCGGCCCTCACTGGATGTTGGCCTTTCAACTAATAAGTTTTTCAAAGGATTTGAACAATGTTCTGTTTGTAGTTCCCTCAGTGTGTCTTTGGTGTTTCTGAACTTTGAGTTAATTTTCATATACTCTGTCACTATTCTCAGAGGATATAGCAAATGTTTTTGTTTTCTCTCTTGTGCCCCTTTCGTTAATATCTTTCCGAAAATTGCTGTTTTCATTCATCAACTGCTAGCTCTGCACACTTTTTTTTTAGTGTGTCCTAGAGAATTTCATTTTCATAGTCTATATGTTGCCTGCATCTAGAAATCACCTGAAGAGTTACATATACTGAATTGTATTTTAACTAAGGTATTCATAAAAGTTATCTAATCTTTACATAATTGAACTGACATTTGTTCAACAACAAATTGGATCATTGTTATCTGTGGCGTTTTGGTTTACCACAAGTAAACTGACTCTTAAAGTTGTTACTCTGTAATCATTGCAGAAAAAATGAACTTCACCAGGTAGCTCAGCAAGCTTCTAACATCGAGGACTTAACCGAAGTCATCCGGACATCATTATCAGTCATGTGTAAGCAGTGGTCTGATGCCATGCACACATTTCATGAAAAGTTTAATTCTCTTTCAACTCTGATTATTGACCATGGTAACTGCTACAATTATTTCATGATATAGTTTTTCTCCATTTTTAAAACTCTTCTGTTAACAATTGGTGATCATTGCCTATAGGACTGGATTCAACTCCTCAAGAGGAGTTTCTTAGCCTTTTAGGCGGTGCTCGTACTAGTCCACCTGTACACCAGTTTCTTGTGAATTCTCTTGGTGAAGCGGTATATTTCCTTTATGTGAACTGATCGAATCGTTAAGAGATTGAAATATGTGTTTTGACTCTTGAAGTTCATTGTTGATTAGGGTCTTAAGCGGGTAGCAAAGGTGGTCTATGGCGCTGGAAAGGAGCTTCAACTTATTGTTCTTGACCATCTACAGGTAATTTCTCAATGCAATTATTTTATATCTCGTCTGCTTTTTTGTTTTGCTCGGCAACATTTTAAAATTTTCTTACCTCTTATGAGACTCGAACTCCCAACACCGTTGGGCCACATGACCATTTGGTTATATCTCGTCTGCTCACAGGGAGGTTTTCTATTAAGAAATTGTTTGAAGGAAATTATCAGTTCCATATACATATATATATAGGGAGGTGTTCGGCTGCCAACCACCTCTTATTTGTGAACTTGCAAACCACCATGAATCATGAAATTTATAACTGTGAACCATGAAATTGTAAACTGCGAACCATGAAATTTATAACTGTGAACCATGAAATTTCATGGTTCGCAGGTTCGCAAATAAGAAGCGTTTCGCAATTGAACAGCTTCCTATATATATATATATATTCTGCAGATAATCATTGGATTTCTTAAGTTACAATATCAAGAAGGGAATAGTTAGAACATCATGACTTTGTTAGTCCAGTAAATGCATAATTTAGAGTTAAAACTACTCAACATATTTTTAAAACATCTATGTTAAGTCATAAGTGTCGAATAAACTTTAAGATAAATAAATATAATTTAAAAGCAACACTTGCAGAGCTTGTGTATCTACTCTCTATGTAGTTAGTAAATGCACTGGTCCATTCATAAGTTTATGATCTTTACATCAGTGGATATGCGCAATGTCTGAATATCTTCTCTGTTTCCAGCCTGCTGTAGAGATTATTGTTTTTAGAATGGGTGAGCTGAGAGGTCTTTCAAAGTGGCGTGCACGCTATCATGGAATTGGTTTGGATGAGACCTTACTCAATAATGCAACAGAAAAGGCTGGCTTATTGCTCATACAAGTTGAAAGATTTATGAGGGTTTTATCCTCCGCAGTGCAGCAGGTATGATCTTTTTTCTGTGTATTAGATTTTTTTTTTTCATGTCTTTTCTTTCCCCCACTAATGTAATCAGAAGTACTTTTGTAGTGGTATCCGTAAAATCTATCAGTGACACATCGGGTTTCCGTTTCTTGTATCAATCGAACTTCAACGTTATTCTAGTTATAGCTGTTTACCAAGCCATTTTGTCTTCTTTTTAAGCAGTTTTACAAGGGATAATGTTTAACTCAAAACATGAGTAGTAACCCTGAGAATAGTCATCCAAAAGCAAACCAGTTTTCAAACTCATGCAAACTACTGCTGTCACTTGCATTTCAGAGTTTGTTGAATGTAGTTTCAGTTGTGATGAACATCAGTCCAATTGATTCATTAAGTTTACGGAGGATGGATAATACAGTTGTTTATGGAGAAGGGGTGAATTCATCCCAAAGTGTCTGGGTACTTCTGGAGAGTGACACAGTCACATAGGAATTTCACTTTTCTGTGGTAACCAGTAACCACTTCCGTGGAGGAAGAGGAATAACCGAGAAAAATGCTCAGTGGAGAGCAGTTAGATGTGGAGTTTTTCATATGATGTGTCGGAGCACTAAACTTTTCTAAGCTTATTTCCATCTAAGCATTTAACTTTCAATGGGAGTCCCCTCGTGAAGAGGAGTGGGAAGGTTTTGATGTCTGAAATTGTGGGTTATTATATGAGCTCATGAACTCTTGGGTCCCTTTACAATTTCTCTTCTCACTAGTTCCAAGCATAGGCACTGATGTATTCTTGGTCTCAACCTCTATTCCAATAACCAGGTGAACTCATGTGCTTGCAATCATGTAGTATTAAAATTTCACCCGAGGCCCATTGCACAAGGTAAACCAGGTGATACTTTGCCACGTCATTCTTGGTGTGTTTCTGCAGTTTCCATAATTTCCGTTTCCCCTAAGTGAGTTCTGTGGAAAGGTGAAATGTCATTCATTAGCCCAAATACTTGGCTTTAGAGATGTATCTTTGGTGAGTTCACCATTTCTCTACTTCAGGTATCAGTAATAACCTAGACTCAATTTGATGCGTCCCTCAATGGGATTTTTCGGGAGAACGTCCCCTTATCCAAGTGATGTCGTGTATCATACAACTTAGCGATTGATTGTTTACCTTATTCAAATAAGACTCTTTTGGAGCTAATACCAAGTTTTTGCAGTTTTCGAACTTCTTCAACTGGCTTCTGAAATCTTCGAAGATGCTGATGTCAGAACCAAGTGATCAACTTCTTCCTTTCAGTAGGTTTGGCTTTATGGTTGTGTTCCAAATACTCCCTCTTAAGCTGAACTTCTGAATTATAACCTATTAGCATACCACTTTGTTTTTGGCAGTGAATTGGTTGTCTTATTCTTGAAGTTTCTGTATGATCAAGATCCTGTGAGGCAGCTTCTGGAACAATCTGAAGCTGATCACAGTGTTGAAGTTGACTTGTAAGTAAATGTTTCCTATACTAATGCCTTCCCTGGATGGGCTTAGTGAATAGTCTTGTGATCTTGCAAGATTTGTTAGCCCTTTGCAACTATTCTGTTAGTTACTTGCATGTCTAGAGCTTCTCTAGGGATGAAACTATTTAAAGTTGAAAATTATTTCTTAAGTTCTAAAGTGAAAAAGTTAATTTCAAATGTAAGATTGTAGTGCTTCATATCCTACCTGTGGATGCTGAAGTGAAAGGCTAATTTCAAATATAACCACTGGATGCTCTCCTGTCAAAGATGAAAACATGCTTAATGGACAGTAGAGATGGTACACATGCAAATCTGTAAGGAATATCCAGACATCCTAAAGTTGTATTCCAACTGAATAATAATTGGTCCTCAAGTAACCTAGTTGTAGGTCAGGACCAAACTTGCTTGTGGGACCCACTAGCTTCACCGAAACAATTTATTTTGTATTTGTTGCTAATAGGACCAGCAATCGAGTACACCCATCGAAGCAAAGTTTTGTTTTTATTCTATATAGTTCAGCTTTGAGACAGCATCCATCTCTAAAACTCTATCCTTGGAATTTGGTTGACTTTACTTCAGTGGTTATATAACATTACTAAGCCTTTTGCTCGTCATATGTGAAGGATGAACTTCAGGTTTGACATGTTTGTTTGAGTCAAATTGTTGTAAGCATAAAGATTTAAGATCTCTTGCCCAAACTTCAAACTTGTCTGTTGAAGTACTTCGGACTTTCTTGGGCCTAATTTACAACATTGATGGTGTACATTTACCTACCAACTTTTCGTCTAATTTTGAGGAGGTAGTAATGGCTTTCATTGAGTACCTAGGCTTCAACTTGATTTTCTCATGTTGAATTGTTATGCAAATGTTAATTTTCTCGCATTAGAAACTACGAAATAATTTTTCTAGGCAGCGCAACCATGACATAGTCATGAGCAAAAAGTGACTCTTTGGGACTGCAGGCATTCCTGCATTTTTTTTTTCTGTCAATGCTTTAGGCTAGCCTTTTAAATTTATTTTCTTTGTTTTTTGTTTTTAATGCGTATAATAGAGCGATAGAGGGTATGTACTTGGATATTTTCTACATATTTGGCTTTCCTACTATTTCGTATAATTTTGTTTTTAATTAATTCTTCAGAGAAACTATACGAAGAGTTCAGGAATTGGCTCTTTTCGGGGGATTTGCAGATTGTGAATGCTTGCGGAGAACTTTAGCGAAAGAATTTCAACAGACAGAGTCCTGGTATTTCTTGTTTTCTTGTACCAAGTCAAATAGTTGGATGTGCAAATAAATCTTGATATTACTTGTCTCAGTTATATTGATCTTTAGACAAAAGCTCATGGAATAAGGCTATGTAATAAATGCATTCACTTTTACTATTCGAAACTTATACCTTTATGAAAGATTAATTGAAGTAAGAAAGGCAACTGGATTATCCAATTCTCCTTCACTATGATCTGGATAAAACTACGAAATCGCCCGAAGTATCTTTTAGGTAATCAAGGCCAAATATGTCCTAGACTAAGAACAGAAAGAGAACATTACAGACCACGTATCTTTCCAAGTAAACATGAGAACCATCCCCAACCAGGAATCGTACGAAATATAAACCGAGTGTCTTGTTACTTAATTTTAAGGTACTTGCAAGAGAAAGTGAGGCCATGATAAGCGTTTATCCGTACACTAATATATATTCATGAACTTGGTGGCCTGTTTTATGAACTCCAAAACTCATGCTCTAAGTTTCCCGAGAGGAGTTCTTGTTGGCTTTAGCTATTTAATGTGGCTGTCCTTTTTCGGTTCTAGCAAATGAATATAGGAATCCCTAAGTGTAAGCACAACAAGTATGAGCTTAAAGTTACTCGTGTACAAGAAATGATGTATTAACCTATTGAGTACCACATAGAATTTATATTTCTCATCAGGAAGAGTTGAGATTCTGAAAATCCTTTCTTTATTTTGATAACTGTATCTTATTCCAACATTTTGTTGATGGTTGTAATTTTGTTAACCATTGACTTCCTAACTGCAGTTTCAAGGAGGCTTTCCATATGCCTTTCACTACAATATCTACAAAGATACTGTGCAAAGATCTATTGCCTTTATTTCCTCTTGCATCTTCACCAGACTCCAGTTTGTCCACTTTTCGTACGTCAATATCGTACTACCAGGTACCTGTCAATTTTGCAAGCATGGGAATAAGGCTGTACCTGCTGTGCGTCTCCATGAAGTGCGTGCTTAATTATCTTTTCACATATGTTGAAAACTCAGTCCCGTTTTCTTTAAGAATTGCATGTACTCGCCTATTTTATTGATATTTCTCCCTTTAGTTCACTTTCGACATCTCCCTCTATTCATACAAAAGAGTCCACTCTCTCTCTCTTATTTTTTTCCTTTTTAAGTTGATATGAGATAAAATCAAATCAATGTTAATACTTTTATAATTTAGGTGATACAATTTCAATAATTGCAAACTGTATTGCAAATATTAGGGACAACTTCGTAAATGGTCCCTCAAAGTTTGCCGAATATGTGATTAGTCCCTTATCTTTAGCAATCAATATTTAAGGTCAAACTTGCCCAAATCCGGATACAATTGATCCAACAGTTAAAACCTCCGTCAATTTATTTCGTTAACTCACATGTGCCCCTCACATGCCATCATAACCGAGGGCATAAATGGAAACATAAAAAATCCCTTCTATCTCATAAATCTGAGTTCATATGCATTAGTGTTAATAAACGGAAGATGAAGATGCAGTTAAGTACCAGAATATCATACCAAACATCTAAAGTGAGTTACTTGGATATTTGATTATCCGCTGCAAAATCACAGTCCTTGCTCTCCTTATATCCCTACTACACTTATCCCCATGCTCACATCGATCTTCTTCTTCTACCTCTGATCATCTCCTTCTACCTCCGGCGAGCTGGGTTTCACCGTAGGGACCATCTCTGAGAATAAACCCAGATGGACCATCGACGGAGAGATTGAAGACGAGACCACTGCGGAGAAGATCGGGGTTTCTTCGATCTGGGTCACAAAACCAAACTCAGATCTCAACTCAAAATGAAATCTTCAAACCTGGGTTTTCCTCAGTGCCGGCAAGCTGAGTTTCTTTCACACCTTGAGACGCCTGGGTTTCTTCACAGCTTGAGACGCCGGCGACGACGACCGACTACCGGAGAAAGCGTACTGTTGTGGATTTAGTTTCAAATCGAGATTTAAAATCGAGGGAAAAAGGGTTTGTAATCTGGGTTTCTTTTAGGGAATAGACAGATTGGGGATAATGGCAGACGGAGAAGAGGAACTGCCTAGAGATGCAAAGATTGTGAAAGGGCTGCTGAAATTGATGGGAGTAGAAGACTGTGAGCCTCGAGTTATACACCGATTCCTCGAGCTTTGGTACCGTTACGTTGTCGACGTGCTGACGGATGCGCAGGTGTATTCGGAGCATGCCGGGAAGACTTCCATTGACTCCGATGATGTTAAGCTCACCATTCAGTCTAAAGTCACTGGAGTTTTCAAAAACTAGGAACAAAATTCCATTTCAGCTCGTTTCCACTTGGGCCAAAACGAGCTAGATGAGGACTCATCAAATGTCATTTTGCATTTTGCTGTTTTGTTACTCATCTCTTGTAAATTGGAAATGCAAATTAGTTTACGATACTGTTCTTGTTTTATTGGTATGGAGGTATTCATGATGCCATTCTTCAATGATATTGATGAAAAGTAAATTTATCAAAAAAAAAATCTGGGTTTCTTTTCATGAATATGAACCAAGATTTGAAGATTTGTTTATGAACATTGATGAACATAAACTCAGATTTACGAGATAGAAGAAGGGGTTTTTTATGTTTCCATTTATGTCCTCGGTTATGATGGCATATGAGAGGCATATGTGACTTAACGAAATAAATTCACGGAGGTTTAATAGTTGGATCAATTGTGTCCGAATTTGGGTAAGTTTTGTCTTTAATATTGATTGCTAAAGATAAGGGACTAATCACAGATTTGGCAAACTTTGAGGGACCATTTATGAAGTTGTCCCGCAAATACTATGAATTGCAATTTTTATATTTATGTAAAAGTATAAACATTTATATGTACATGTATATATGCATATCTATATATAACCAAAAGAAAGTCAATAGTGGACTCTTTGCATGGTACTGAGGGAGTAGTAGATATGATCTTTGTTAGTTGCTCTTTCATACTAATTAATTTCTGGTCCCAAAACTGAAATCTATATTCATGATCATTTTCCATAAGCAGGAAGCTTCACATGGTGTCTCCATCAACGAGAAAACCCAACAAAGATTTATTGATTATGTAACTTTCAGAATACCTGAAGAGTCTTCCTCAGATTTCGGAAATTGTATAGGCATAGCAAGGGGGTTTATGCATGACCTTTGCAGTGTAGAGAAAGGTTATACATCGTTGGAAGCTATCTTATTAAGTGTCCCCGAAGGCTATCACTGCGTAGATCTGTCTCTGTATAAGGTAAACATAGATCATATCTATTTACTAGTGCTTCTCTAATTGAAATGCTGTATAATCTGTTCACTGAAAACAGGAAAGTCAAATTGTTCTGTTGCTGAATGAAACAACAGCTTCTGAGAGCTCTGGGAATGCTTGTATGATGATTGTACAAGCAAGTGATCTTCCATTTGTATCTGTTGTGAGATCCGCAAGTCTTAGCAATTGGAAATTGCTTGAACTCAAGGTATTTGTCCGAAAATTTTAAGCATATAGTAGCCTATTTGTAGGACTAACATTTCGAGATTGAGGACCTTTGCCTCATACATGAAATTCACTCTCCTTTTTTTTTGGGGGGGGGGGGGGTTGTTTAATATACTTGCATATAAGTTATGAAACCTGAATTCGCTATTAAACACAATTTTTTCCTCAACAAACTTGAATTTGTACAATAAATTCAAAAATAAACTTATCCATCTTCCTGATCTTTATGATTCAATTCTGGGGTTGTTTACTTCAGAAGTAGTTACCTAAATAATCTTTTTGAGTGGTGGTATATTTGCATTTATCCTTATCATTGTACTCAGAGTCCTTCACTCCAGGACTCTATTGTACACCTACAAATGGAGAGTGAAAAGGTTCGAGGCATTTCTCACTCTGTAATTTCTCCGTTGGCTGTTAGTGGTAAGTGCTACTCCCTATACTTAGGTTATGTTCTTGGAAGCTGTTAATCTGCAATGAAAAGCAACTGACTCATTATTCAGTTACCTGTACTGCAAAATATCAGCACTGTTTTCTGGTTACCTTTATTTACGTGTATGTGTTTGATTTCACAATGCATTGAAATTTGATGTTTCAGCATCCAGAGGTGTCGCTTGTGTTTTTGCTGCAAGAAAGCGCGCCCTTGTCTATATCCTGGACGAAGACGAAGATGATGTCTCAGATGCAGAATAACTTCTTCATATTTCTCTTATTAATTATATTCTGCTATTTTATTCCCTTGTTTATTTATGTTAATGTGTGGAATCAGCTCGCATTTTTTGCGTGCTTTTATTTATCTGTAGTTTCTAGCTCAAAAATGTTTATTCTTGACAAAGTTTGGAAGGTATCTAATCCTTATTCCACGTAGAGTCGCGTTACTAACTGTGCTTTCGGCCGTAAAAGTTCTTATATCCTCGCCACGAAATGTTTCTCTGTACATCATCCCCATTCTTTTCTCGCCCCTTTTTTTAACTCTAGAACCGTCATAAGTGTACCAAAGGTCTTCATTCATGTCGTGTGATCCATCCACGTAGGGCTTTAAATAAATCTTAAATGGATGGATTAGTTTAAAATCAGATTCCTTTAATTTAATTGATATTGATTCAAATTTTATTCAATTAATTATTGAATTAGTCAATAATTTATTCAAATTCAAATTTATTCAAAGTTAGATTTTGCGATTGGATTAATTCATTTATAAAAAATATTATATAAATTTTACAAGAAATATTTTTTTTTAAAATATCAATTTAAAAAATTCAACTTCAAATAAATTTAATGTCAAAATTTTGAAATAGTTGAAAATTAAAGAATACACTCGGGTGGAAGAAATATTCTACTTATAAATATATTTAATAAATCAATAAGGTTGTGTTTTTCTGAGTGATTTTTTACTCAGATTTTTTGATTTTTGATTTTTCTCTCTCATTGGTCTTACACTTTTTCTCTCTATCTCTTATTTTTTATTATAATCATTACAAAATCCAAAAATTAAATTAATAAATCACTCATCCAAATGCAACCTAAGAGTTTAGTTGACTAGTAAAAAGTATAAGAGTTAAAGATCTAAAATGATGAGGATTATATTCGCAACCTGAATGATCAAACTAAAATAAAAGTGTTTCTTTTAGGGAATCGATGAATTATAATCGATAGTTTTTACTCGATCTAAATTCATTTTTTAAATGGACAGACCTTCTAACGAATCGGATTAAAATTCGCTCCATTGACAGCCCTACACGCACGGGCCCAACAAATAGGTCTTGAACTGATCTTACTAGTGGTTCGACTATACGAATAATGTTAGCGTCACCAAAGAAGTACACAAATCTAGAGAAATAAACAAGCGTGAAACTCTAGAAACCTAACAAAAACATGAAAGAAACCGGAAGAGGCCAGTTGGTATACGGAGCTCCCTTTTTTCATATAAAATGAATATTTAATATCAAAAAATGAATATTGATTATAAACGTTGAATTAAATGAATAATACAATTATGTAAAATGAACATAACATTGAACTAAATGAACACTATCATACAACAGAAAATCAAAAATAACAATAAAAATATTATAAATGAACATTTACTTGCAAAAAATGAACATTTAGTTAATGGGAGCTCCTTAGTAGGAGCTCTTAGGAGCTCAGTATAAATTGCCGGAAGAGGCCTAAAAGATTACGAGCCTAAAGCATTCACTCTTACAGTAACAGATAGCAATCTCATTGGGATAAGACCTGATCTGATCCGGGTGTGATCATACAGAGTAGCACATCTGATCTGTGCGTCCAGATCTCCCAACAAATGATTTGAACTGAAACAAGAGACTCCAATTGAGCAATAGAATTAGAGGCCACCTGAAAATTAAGCTTAGAATCAAAGTGGGTCCATCTGCAATTGGACTGTGTACCAGCAAAATTCTTAAGGCACTTGAGATCACAAAATCCATATTTCTTCAAAGACATGTGAATAAAGGAAGGCCCATTTCATTCAATCGTAAGCCTTCTCCATAGCCACTTAAAGAATCATATTACCACCAAACCAAGCACTTTCTTATTCAAATCAGAAGTAACCTCAGAAATCAGTTTAGATAAAATAGAAGCCATCCTAGTAGTAGTCATGACTGACTCAATCAGAAGAAACTGCATTATTGTTACCTTACCTTTGTAAGGGCTTTTAACCTAGTTTACCATTGCTGCAATAGTCTCAATCTCATCTGAAGAAACAACTTCACCGGTGGGTGTTTGCCAAAGCCTCAAAAGGAAAGAGCAAACTCTTTTAGTTCGTTCACATCAATTACTTGCTCATCACTACTTGGCTGGCCTACCCTTCACTGGAGCGGATGCAGCTCTAATCCTTCATCAAGCGCCTTTGTAACATTAAACTCCTTTGAAAACCACCCCAATGTTCTTACCAGATCAAATCCAGAAAGATTTTCCCATTGAGGCTGCTCCTTAATCTAAATTGGATGATCTGCTGTACCTACCTTCCACAGATTTTTGAACGGTAGAAACCACCTTCAAAACTTCCTTTTTCTGCTTGTCTTAATCTCTTCTTCTGTGATTTAGTCAATTTAATTGGTATAGTCTGTGATGGCTCTGCAAGCTTCCCTGTATCAATTTGTTGTGTTTGATCAGGAACAACCTTCTCAAACATCCCTACTTTCTAACTTGAGAATTGATTGTGGAGGCACCAAAGACTTGCCTCTTTTACAGTCTTCCAATCTATAAAACCCTCCCTTTTACCATTGCCCGTAGATATCCAAATCCTCGAAAGCGGTTTAGCAGTATCCACCTCGATGCATACCCTAGTGCACATAGGATTGGTGAGAGCTAGGGTTTGGTCATCCGCACGCAGAAACTTACCAGTAGTGTGACATGCGGCAGTGAAAGAAGGTTCCGCAGATGGATGAAAGGAAGGTGATCAGTTTTATAGTCTATAAAGAGAACTATCAATCTCACGTGAATCGCGTGCATGTCTCTAGGCCAAGAGGTCCTACTGCAGCAGTGGAGGGAAGACCCTCACAACTGAGATGGTGGCCGGAATAACTTTACTCCGATCATATTGATTATCAGCCAAATGTTCATACATGATACAACATTTCAATTCTTTCTGTTTACTATACACTTTCAATATATACAGAACTTTCCTGTCTTGTATGGCCTGCAATGCAACTCTGTTAATAAGCAACAGTAATTTAGTTTATAATGCAATGATGAAGGGTACGTTTACATAGCAGATTTTTGGCACAGCTTGGTTTTTGGTTTAGTGTTGATTTGGTTTTTGGTTTGATTTTGTTTTATTTGTGGGTCCCATAAATAATTAATTGATGAATATAGTAATAA